>MU160191.1:22054-56368 GCA_015888305.1 Antheraea pernyi
TCCCTCCCCTAACCCATCCCCCCAAAGGGTGGCAACGCACTTGCGACTCCTCTGGTGTTGTTAGTGTCCATGGACGGTGGTGATCACTTAACATCAAGTGACCCATCTGTTCGTTTGCCATCAATAACATAAAAAAAACTAAATTTAGTATCGGCATGCATCACATTTTATAGTTTATTAGATTATTAGTTAATTAATGAAACATTTTTGAATGGAATATACAAACTGTATGCAACATTTAATTAAAATCAGTTGTGACTAAATGCAAACTTCAACGGCATATTTGTTTCATTAATTAACTAATAATCTAATAAACTATAAAATGTGATGCATGCCGATACTAAATTTAGTTTTTTTTATGTTATTGATGGCAAACGAACAGATGGGTCACTTGATGTTAAGTGATCACCACCGTCCATGGACACTAACAACACCAGAGGAGTCGCAAGTGCGTTGCCACCCTTTGGGGGGATGGGTTAGGGGAGGGAAAGGGGAGGTGGGCCTCCGGCGCTCTCACTGACCGAACGAAACGCAACAATGCAAGCACTGTTACTTCACGTCGGTTTTCTATGAGAGGGTGGTACTACCCCGAGCGAGCCGACCCATTCATGCCGAAACCAGTAATATTTTCAGCGTGGCTCTACCACCTAGAAACTCTAAGAAACTATAAAATGTGATGTGATTAGTTAAAATCATATCTTGTTTCAGGTGATTAACGTACATAATTGTTATTAAAGAAATTGAATTAAAATAATCTCGCCAGATGAATACACCTCCAACCATTGGCGTACTCATAAAATATTAACACTCAGGAAGATTGTCAACTTTGCAATTAGGCGGAATATATTAATACGGGATCCGGCTTCGGCACTTGCCGCCGCCCCCCTCTCTCCCCTTCCTCCCCCATCGTCTCCCCGTCCCGAGATCTACTTAGTCATAGATTAGATAAGACAGAACTTCGTGGAGTTCTCTACGCAAAGATTATTATCGACATTCAGCGTACTTGTTTACGAGTTTCTTGTAAGTTGTTTTACGGATGCGAGAACATTAATGTAGGTTTAACTGTTAAGTAATTACGAATCTTATAGAATATTTCTTAAAAAGCTGGCTACACCTTCATTTGTTGAGATTTTACGTTGGCTTTTTACGAAATATTAGGATTCACCAATATCGAGGTCTTGAATCAAATTTAGCTTAATGGTATGGTTCAATAGTCCATGGCAAAAGTCATATTTAAAGTCACTGCTAAGGTTGTCTTCTTTTAAGTATGTTAATGGCTGTGAATTGCATTGTAGTGATACATCTGTAATTCGATGGATCTGATTTATTGCTCTTATCTGTTTCAGAATATATTGGCTTTCTATTTAGAGTTAAAGGGCAAGTTGTCATTGGAATTTCGCAGTGGTAGTACGAACGACTAGTAAAAGATTTTACTCTTACGTTCCAATTACCTTTTTTCATTCTACATTCTACAATGATATTATAACATTTATTTTATTTATTATTTTTTTTATTTATTTATTCCCTTTTACAAAAGAACCCTAATAAAATTGAAACTTTAAAAAATCAATGAACTATGGTCGAATGCCGACCTCTGGGCGCCCACTAGTATATTAAAACATGTGAAGAAAAACTTTGTTGCTTTATTATGGTCGAATTTCGAGATATTTCTCGAATAGTATAATCAAATTATAATACGTTCAGAATATAAAATTTGGATATACCAGAAATCAGTAGTAGCAAAGAAAATAAAATTAATCATAGCTTATATTGTGATAATTAAGAAGTTATATATATCGAACATATATTAAAGTAGTCCGGTGAAGCTGCTAAGACCTTGCTAAGTCAATAGCATAGTCAGTACGAAAAAAAAACAACATATATTAATATTTAACATCTACAAACAAACCTGTCAATTATACACATCACATTTAAAAAAAACAGTATGTGCGTCATAATACTGCACCACGAGGCCAATCTAATTATAATCACACCGTTATTATTACCCATCAATTTTATTCCCACAATTCTTGGACTAAAGCATTACAAGTAGTAATTACTTGTGAAACGGGTCCCTAATTCCTACATTTACCTCATGTTTTCCAAATTTATTGCTGATTAGCACAAATACAATAGTATTGTGTAATTTTGAACCTAATGTACAAGGCATTAATGTCTATATTTAAACAATAAAGACTCCTTTTAATATATTTCGAGAGTTTATGCGTAGTGTAGCGCTACGCATTGCTACGGCGCGGCGCGGGACGTAGTAAGTGTCACGCATGCGTCAATTCTTACCTTATCTATATTAATAAATCTGTAGCTGTACACTTAAATTTGTCTCCATATTTTGGGGCAGACTAGCTAATACTCGTGACTTCGTCTGCGTCGTTTTTTCTCATAACAATATGTACCAGTGGGCGCCCAGTGGTCGATATTCGACCATAGTTCATTGATTTTTTAAAGGGATAAAACGAAAAAGGGTAATTGGAACGTGAGAGTAAAATAATACATACAGTCGATCATAGCAACCTCCTTCACAACCTTTTTTGAAGTCCTTTATTGACAGATGTCAAAATGTCTTTTTTATTTACATGTGTGTATATGTTGTGTTAAATTGAAGCAGTAGTGTGAGTAATGCATATTTTAATTAATTTAATGTACTTTTATATAAAAAAAATAGCTTTCTGCACTTCTCCTCCATATAAACTTTAACTATTTCTTTTAAAAAGGGATACAAAGTTTAGGCTTCACATATTAATATATGATAGAAGAAAAAACATAAGCACCACACCGCTTGCTCCAATTCTCCACGTAAAGATAACATACATCGCTGAACCTGTAATCTTTATAAAACTTGCAGTTTTTCAAAACTTTAATAATTCTATATTAAATGAAGTTTTTGTGACAATTTCTATTTTCCCGCGACGTTTGAATGTATTAAGTCCATTTACTGTCGTACTTAAGTCGCGTCGGCATTCAAATTGCAATAACTTTTGATAGAATGAACCGATTTTAGCGAAACAAGGACTAAATGTTATTCGACGATATGCTTTATGGTTTTTTTTTAGGTAAAACGTGACCGCAGTACTTTATCAGTGATGCGTATACAAACAAACAGATGGACATTACTAAAATTTGATTGAAATGTATTTTATTAGTTTTACATTATTATCATATGTATAGATTTAGATTACAGACCAAGTGCCTGAGAAGTAAAACAAAAAATATCGAAATCTATTTAATAGTGTCTGAGTAATGCACGCACAAAGACAGACATTTACCATCTTATATATATAGAAGATATCTGTAGGAAATTAAAGAGATTGATTGTTTAAATCTGTTAATCTTTGGAACTACTGCGTTATATATCGAGGAAGATTATAAAATAGCCATGTAATACTTTATTTATGAGTACAGTAATTATCATAACGTAAGTGAGAAAGTATACTAAGCAAGATATAATAGCATAATAAACATAATAATAGCATGGCTTGGTGTAACGCGGGTCAAAACGCGGATCAACCACAAATCAACAAAACACCATGCTGTATGACTCAGTCGAGGGGTTGGCTCTGTACGCAAATAAATCTGACTTCGGTGAGAACACTCAACTAAAAACTGTAACACTTTTCAAACCTTGGGACTAGTTCTAGATTAATACTATAAATGCATGCGAATATGAGTCTGTCTGTTACGCTTTTACGCCTGAACTAATCCATCGATCAACACGAAATTTTGCATAAACATTGCCAGGATTACAGAAAAGGGCATAGCATATCTTACATCCAGAAAAAAACTACTTTCCCGAGTTTTGTTTTATATTATAGGATGCAAATGAACAGACGGGTCACCCGATTGTAAGTGATGGCAGCCTTTTAAAAAATGTATGCTCGTTTCTTGAATGTTTGCAATTCATAATTGTTTGGAAATACCGCCGCTGGAAGTCGATTTCACAAGGTCGAAGTACGAGGCAGAAACGACCTTGAAAACCTCACCGTGGAAGACCTCCACTCGTGTGGTATGGATGAAATTTTAGTTTTAGACGGGTAGTACGATGGTGGAATGTAGCGGCAGGGATAAGTCCAAATTATAGGACAGATCTTCATTAACGCAAGCGATGCCGCGAACAGAGGCTAGTCTATTATAAAGAACACTGATCTTGAATATGCCATTGAAGTTTGCGTTTAGTAACAACTGATTTTAATTAAATATTGCATACAGTTTGTATATTCCATTCAAAAACTTTTCATTAATTAACTCATACTCTAAGAAACTATAAAATGTGATGCATGCCGCTACTAAATTTAGTTAAAATTATAAATTATTTCAGGTGATTAACGTACATAATTGTTATTAAAGAAATTGAATTAAAATAATCTCGCCAGATGAATACACCTCCAACCATTGGCGTACTCATAAAATATTAACACTCAGGAAGATTGTCAACTTTGCAATTAGGCGGAATATATTAATACGGGATCCGGCTTCGGCACTTGCCGCCGCCCCCCTCTCTCCCCTTCCTCCCCCATCGTCTCCCCGTCCCGAGATCTACTTAGTCATAGATTAGATAAGACAGAACTCCGTGAAGTTCTCTACGCAAAGATTATTATCGACATTCAGCGTACTTGTTTACGAGTTTCTTGTAAGTTGTTTTACGGATGCGAGAACATTAATGTAGGTTTAACTGTTAAGTAATTACGAATCTTATAGAATATTTCTTAAAAAGCTGGCTACACCTTCATTTGTTCAGATTTTACGTTGGCTCTTTACGAAATATTAGGATTTACCAATATCTAGGTCTTGAACCAAATTTAGCTTAATGGTATGGTTCAGTAGTCCATGGCAAGAGTCATATTTAAAGTCACTGCTAAGGTCGTCTTCTTTTAAGTATGTTAATGGCTGTGAATTGCATTGTAGTGATACATCTGTAATTCGATGGATCTGATTTATTGCTCTTATCTGGCTCAGAATATATTGGCTTTCTATTTAGAGTTAAAGGGCAAGTTGTCATTGGAATTTCGCAGTGGTAGTACGAACGACTAGTAAAAATTTCTCTGTGTGACTTTAGCAAGCAACCAAGCAGCATTACTCATAGATGGGTAGCTTATAATAGAGTGCCAATCCCACTGATAATATCGAATAAAGTCTTGGTTGTGTATCTTCTATTAGAATATGAGAACATAGCGTTTGCATTTCCCATCAGATACCTTTGTGTCCTTGTTAGTTTCGGTCGCGGTTAAAGCCCATAACAGTTTGTTTCAGCTTTAAAGTTAGGTTATAAGACCAATTAAATAACGATCGTTTTTTTACGTCTGCTGTTTTTAGTGGTTGGTAAAATAATTCTGCTTTCCCACCAGAACGGTCTCATTTACAGCTGCTACATAGAAGACAAGATTATATAGTATCTTGACTTTCTGAATTGGTAGTAGTAACTATCGCTTAAGATCCATTCTTTAATATCCATTTTAAAAACAATTCACTATAAAGTTTTCGGATTATAAATCTCCCAGAGACACTAATATTGTAGGCGTAATATCATTCCGATAACCGACATCTTGTCTCTTAATAAATGAACTGTGGTCTGTGAAATTCGAAAGTAATTCTGTTAAGGTATCTCCTATATAATAATTTAATACCGTGGCTTTTAATACCTTAGTTAATCTTAATAAGCTCGATAAGCAATAACGACTTGAGTTACTTATAATATAATATACTACAAGATGATTCTGTTTCAATTTAGCTTTGAATTTTGATTGCTTAATTTTGTTAGTACTTTGGTTTGATTTGCTTGTCGTTGTACAATATTATCTGTTGGATTGTTCGAAGCTATTATTATACGTTTTATATTATGATAAGCATGTAGTATGAAATTCTCGATGAATATTTATATCTGATCGATAATAATATTAGGATATAGTATAATAACCTTTAACTGTACAACGATCATTTTGTTCACCTACAGCCATGTTGTTGAAATTCATAATACTAGTGGGCGCCCAGAGGTCGACGTTCGACCATAGTTCATTGATTTTTTTAAGTTTGAATTTTATTAGGGTTAATATCATTGTTGAATGTAGAATGAAAAAGGGTAATTGGAACGTAAGAGTAAAATAATACATACAGTCGAGCATTGCAACCTCTTTCGCAACCTTTTTTTTATTGATGGATGTCAAATTGTCTTTTTTATTTACATGTGTGTATATGTTGTGTAAAATTGAAGCATTAGTATGAGTAATGCATATTTTAATTAATTTAGTGTACTTCTAGTGCATTTTATATCAAATTAATAGGTTTCTGCACTTATCCTCCATATAAACTTTAACTATGCCAAATTTCACGTTCATCCGTTCGCGCAATTCCGTTAAAAAGGGATACAAAGTTTAGGCTTCACGTATTAATATATAGATACACTTATAAATAAAAATCAATATCCCAATGTATGTAATACATCATTTCGCAGCTACTTATATTTGGCTCTAACTCTTTTCTATTGTGTCTTTAATTGTCAGGACAAGGATTGTGTGAAAGTAAATGTTTGAGAAATCGTACGGAAAATTGTAAGGATTTGGGTTTATTAATCGTTTTTTTTGTTTTATTTTTGGAAACTAATCTTCTAGTCTAAATCTTCGCCCGGGCTCGTCCGTTTCTCTCGCAGAAAACCGTCGTGAAGTAACAGCGATTGCATTGTTACGTTTCGTTCGGTCAGTGAAAGCGCCGGAGAACCACCTCCCCTCCCCTCCCCCTAATCCCACAAACACAGGCTAGCATCGCACCTGCGACTCCCGTGGTGTTTGCAAGTGTCTATGGACGGTGGTGATCACTTAACAACAGGCGACCCACATGTAGGTTTACCTCCTAAAAAAAAAAATTATAGTCTATTATCTTTGCTCAAGCCTTTGTTCGTGTTGATTAAGATTTAATTTATTTTTCAAGGTCAGTATTTTTTGTTGAATGATATGTACACTTTCCGTACCGCTGACAATGTGTACATAAAATTTCGTGAAGATCTGCTTAGTAGAAGCTATAGTCTCAAAATAACTGACCGTTCTTTTAAATATATAGCCAATTATTTAAAATTATAATTTTACACTTCATCATTTCTTATTATTCGAGTTTTTCAAATTTTGTTATAAATTGTTTATTTTTTTAATTTATTTTGACAACAGTCTATCGACCAGTGTCTCATAAGGTCAAGGAGTTAAGATATGAAAGCGTAACAAACAAACAGAAAATCAAAAACACTTTCGCATTTTTATATAAGTTAGGAAGTCACGTAGGGAGAACGTATCTTGCATTGTTATTAAATCTTAAAGTATATCTAGCTTTTCCCGCGAGTTCGTCTGCTTGTTTTTTTTGTAATCTATTGAGTATTAAAATGGTGTATACTCACCTCTAGCTCAGTGTTAAATTTTATTATAAAATCTCTAAAGCCTTACCGATGAAAAGATAACAAAAAGGATTGCTTTTGCATTTGTAACTGTCATGTATTATAGAGATATTAGCTGACCCGTGCAACTTCGTTTGCACCAAATTGGTTATCACAAAAAGTATCCTTAATGTAACCTTGTAATATTAGTTATTACTGTGTCAAGTTTCGTTAAAATTGGTTCAGTGCTTTCAGCGTGATGCGTGTTCACATGGACAGACAGACAGACAAAAATTGTAAAAGGATTATTTTTGGCTTCTATACCGATAACAAAGTATACCCCAATCAAAATTAAAAAAATATATTTATTGTACTGATTTGGCTTTGTTACAGTTTTATTATAGTATGTCCCAGTACCTTCTGTCCCAATAAGCCTACAACCCGTTCGTAACGTCATCTACCGGGTTCAATTAAAATATAAACTAACCTACGTATATTGGCGGTAATGTAAAAAAAGCTTGAGAGGTCCATGGACCTCCAGTTGGAACGTAGTTCACGAGCGGAGCAGCAATGAAAAACATTTCCAAAGTCCGGGTTATTTTCCTCTTGAGAGCTTCCGCTGCGCGTTAGCGTTAGCCCAAAGTCACTATTCCACGCGAACGAACGCGAAGCCTAGTTATTTTATATATTAAATGTGACCATGAAGTGTCATATCCTAGACTACTGCTAGTGTCAAACTTTTCACCTGGTATATAGAAGTAGATAGATAATTGATTTCCTTTACAGTTCCTATCACACGTGTTCGAGCAGAACGCCCTCGGTCTTATATTAGGATATTTAAATGTACGGGAGTCCAGGGATTCCAGATTAGCATTCGAAGCGCTCAAGTACCTCGCGGCATTACTCTGCCATAAGAAGTTCTCCATAGACTTTATTAACATGGGAGGATTGCAGGTCAGTCGAATTTCTTTATATATCTCTTTTTTTTTTGTACTTAAGTTCTAGCATTTAACCATAATCTCAGGTAAATATCAAACATCTATAGGCGCGGGTAAACCTTAAAAAAAAAAAAAAAAATGGTCGATCCACGTCGTTGAAACCGTAGACGGGTTTTAAACGATCAATGGCTGCGGTTGCTTCTCTAGTAGGCTATTGTAGTGAAAACTTTTGTGAAATACTTTGTAGTGGAAGTTTGTTGAAAGCGACGACATAGAAAGACGTAGGAAATCGTATTCTGTTGAGTGAAGATTTCAATAACTGTCGATTTTGTTTATGATGCGTAGTCTAAACGAGTCTGTAATCTCCGCAGACGTGAAATGTCTCCGTTTCTCTTCTTGACGACAAAGTGGCTTGACCAGGAACAGTTGCTGGGTCTGAATAAGCTCCGACTCATCATGTGTTCCGTTTTGACAATTTCATCGCGACGTGGCGGTATTGTCGTGCACGGCAGTGTATCGTTTGACCAGTCGTTTCGATAAAGTGTTCAACGTTCGAACGGAATTCATCGAAGTAAATGTTGGCCTACCTGGGAATTCAGTATGTCGTGATACAACAATCCAGGGTTGATACTACGTGTGGTTTCGTGAACCGAGATGCGTGCAGGAACTTTGACTGAGAGTTTTGTCGTGTTATCAGTTAGCTGTCGGCTTTCGAGATCGATGATCAGCTGATGATATTGAAGAAAATGGGCTCCGAGTATCTGTTGTCAGTCTAGTTGAAAGTGCAGTTCATACGGTACCAGAGTTTGATTACATCATTGCTTTGTGGCTGGTACGGCGTCGTATGCAGTCGTTCGACTGTTCGCTTTCCTAGTGATGTGTTAGATGCGGTAGTTACGTTTCTCGCTGGTGGATTCCTGGCTTTCTGGCAGGGTAAAATGCATCGTCTTGCATTCTTGCCGTTTGACTCTTGCCGTCGATGAGAGTAGCATCATGGTAACGGCGACGTAGTCTTGCAGGAATTTCGCGAGTGAAAATTGTAATAAGCTTGCGTTTACAGGATAGGAATAACCGTTTCATAACTTGGCATCGTCCTTCCTGTGTTTTTTCCGCGTGGTTACATCACTGTAGGTGTGGCGGCATTATCACGTGAGCGTGCGTGATAGTAGAACTCAGCATGCTTCGGATAGCTCTTTGCATTTCATCTGCCATCAAATGACGTCGCTTCATGACGTAAAGAATATCTAACAATTCAATTTTGTCGCTAACTTTATTTAAATGGTTGGTAAAATGATACAATCAATACTAAACCTAGCAATTAAAACGCACTTAAATTCAAACAAATTCGCAGTCATTTGAATTTTATGAAAAAACAAAACATAATCAAATTTTTTTTAAATGCACTTGCGACTCTCTTGGTGTTGCTAGTGTCTATGGACAGTGGTGCACGTTTGCCTGCTTTAAAAAAAAATGATATCTCTATATATAATCTCTACCTCTAAATCTCTTAGGAGATTTGGTGCTTCTATTTAAAAGAGAGATTCATACTGAGACTTCTGTCTGTGTATACGTATTTTTATTACAAATGTTTCTATTTACTAGTTTCTGTCCGCAACTTCGTTCCCGTGGAATAGTTACGCTAATACTAACACGCAGCGAAATCTCTGAAAAGAAAAAATATACCCCGATTTTGAAATATTTTTCATTGGTGCTCTGCTCCTATTAGCTCATATAGCCTTTCTCGATAAATAAACTATGTAATACTGAATGAAATATTCAAATCAGACTAGTAGTTCCTGAGATTAGCACGTTGAAGCAAACAAATTCTTCAGCTTATAATCTTCTTTATATATACATTTCTTCTGTACGTGTGTATGTCACTGAACTCCTCCAAAACGGCTGGACCGATTTGATTTTGATTTGATGAAATTTTGTGTGTATGTTCAAGTGGATCCGAGAATGGTTTAGATTCACAATTAGGCCCGGTAAGTGGCGCTGCGGTTGAATTTTAGATTTTTTTTACAATCAAGGCTGGACAACGTCCGCCGGGACCGCTAGTATTAGTATAGATTATATTTAATAGTGTATTTTATCAAGATACATTTTTTATTGTTTTTTTATTATATACTAGTAACCCTTTATAACCCGTTCGCAGCATCACCTACCGGCTCCAATTAAGATAAAAAATAACCTACATATATTGCCGATAAATGTCTTCCCAGTACGTTGTCCCAGAACCTTCTGTCCCAATAAGCCTACAACCCGTTCGTAACTAAAAAAAACTAAAACTAAAAGTCTAGTTACATTAACTAATTTCTTTTCTTTCTCAGTACTTTCAGAGTGATGCGCGTTCACAGGGACAGACAGACAGACATACAAAAATTTTAAAAGGGTTAGTTTTGGCTTCTATATCGATAACAAAGCCTATCCCGATCAAAATTTAAAAAAAATATTTAATGTACAGATTTGACCTTACTACAGTTTTATTATAATATAGATGTATGACTAGCTGTGACCGCGACTCCGTCCGCGTAGAACCTATAGTAAAAAAATAGTGACTAATAAAATCATCTGAATGAATAAATTAAGTCCATTTACTTATTTACTTTTCTGTCGTACTTAAGCTGCGTCGTCACTAAAATTACATTAACTTTTGATAGAGTGAACCGATTTTAATGAAACCAAGACTGAATATTACTCTAGGATATGCTTTATGATTTAATTGATGACAAGGTATATAGTGAACGCAGTACTTAAGCAGTGACGCGTGTTCATACAAACAGGCAGACAGATATTTCTAAAAGTGATTGAAAAGTATTTTATTATTTTCACAAAAATCTAAAAGTGCAGACGCGTTAGACTTAAATTCTTATACAACAATACTGTACATATGTACAAAAGATAAACCAGATCGAGATTCTTGCCGGTTGTTCTCGATGACTGGTTTATTTTCCAAACTGGTGGTATTTTGGACGTTCATAAGTGCCTTTTTTATTTAAAATTATTATCGATTAATGTGAATTAAATCGGGAGTGGTCTCTTGTATACGAACTCAATATACACTTATGCTTCTCTTACAAAAAAGTTACATTGAGGAAAATCCTCATAATTCTTTAAAAAAGTAATCAAAAAGTTCCTTTCGTGTTGCTAACATTCATTCTAAAGATTTCAAGTGTACAATTTACCTATATATATACATATATATAGGCTTCTGTCTGTGTATACTTATTTTTATTACAAAAATGATTATTTACTAGCTTCTACCCGCGACTTTGTCAACTTGGAATAGTTACGCTAACGCTAACACGCAGCGGAATCTCTGAAAAGAAAGAATAAACCCCGATTTTGAAACATTTTCATTGGTGCTCCGCTCCTATTAGCTCCTATAGCTTACCTCGATAAATAAACTATCTAATAGTGAAAGAATTTTTCAAATCGGATCAGTAGTTCCTGAGATTAGCGCGTTCAAGCAAACAAACTCTTCAGCTTTATAACATTCTGTATATATAGATTTCTTCTGTACGTGTGTATGTCACTGAACTCCTCCAAAACGGCTGGACCGATTTTAATGAAATTTTGTGTGCGTGTTCGAGTAGATCCGAGAATGGTTTAGATTCACAATTAGACCCGGTAAGTGGCGCTGCGGTTGAATTTTTTTATTTTTTATTATCAAGACAGGACAACGTCCGCCGGGACCACTAGTATTAGTATAGATTATATTTAATACTGTATTTTATCATATAGCTCATTTATCAGGAAAGGTTATAGGCTATATATCATCACGCTGAGATCCATGGGAGTGGAGCAGCAATGAAGAGTTGCAAAATCGGGGTATTTTTTCTTTTTCAGAGCTTCCGCTGCGTTTTAGCGCAAAATAACCATTCCACGTGTACGAAGTCGCGGGCAGAAGCTATTAACTAATTATATTATCTATACTAATATCATAAAGAGGTAAAGTTTGTGAGCTTGTAGGGGGTAATATCTGGGAAGTCGAAGAAAAAATGGTCGAACGAAAACGTTTCTTACGAATGCTGCCTTAACGATGAGAGATATATGATTGAGTTCTAGAAAAAAGTTGTAGCTTGATAATGCCTATTACCGCCCAACGAAGTGGGCACGGGTCAGCTAGTATATATATATATTTAATTCATAGCTAACCCACATCTACCGATATTAAGTTACCTTTATTTTCTGTTAAATTTTAATAATATTATTTAGCTTAAGTCCTCTATCTGTTAGTAAAAATCTCATTAAAATGTGTTCATCTCTTTTAAAGATAACCTCGAACAAATAACACTTCAGTTTTATGTATACGTAGGTATAGTTTGAAATCTGCAAGAATGTAACGTAAGGATATACCCCTTGACCCAGTTACAGGTGTAGCTGTAATCCGGGATTGCTTTTAGCTTTTTTATATATAACCTACATAGTATGTATCTGGGGAACCAGTGTGTATAATTATATACTTAAGTACTTAAATTATACAATAAAAAAATATAAACAAACTAGCTGACCCGTGCCCACTTCATTGGGTAGTAAACATTTATAAAAAACTACTTTTTGTGACTTAAGTATAAAAGTTAGACATATGCTGTCGTTGACTTTCTTATAGGCATTATCAACCTCTACAACTTTTTTCTAGAATTCAATCATATATCTCTCATCGTTAAGGCAGCGTTCGTAGGAAACGTTTTCGTTCGACCGTTTTTTCTCCGACTACCACAAAAAGGTCTTTTCATTTTTCGGGTTAATATATAGCCTATGGCACTCACAAATAACGTGGCTTTCTATTGGTAAAAGAATTTTTAAAATCGGTTTAGTAGTTCCTGAAATTACCCCCTACAACAACACAAACTCACAAACTTTACCTCTTTATATTATTAATATAGATTACACAACCTTTTTTTTAATTTTTCCTGCAGAAACATTCTACTCCGCACCTTTTTTCTGAAATTATTTCAACTCTAGTGTAGCTTAAATACTATATTAAAGTGAGCAAAACAAGATATATTATTATTGCTATCCTAAACACGTTATAGGTATTTTATTTATAGTGGTTTAGATTTGAGGAAAAGGTAAGTTCTATTGGCTGCGACACATGGCCACTAATGCATGTGTGGTTCCAATGAATAAATGTAAATTGAAATGTAAATGTATTTTTTTAAACATCATTGGTATTTTTTCTTTCATAGTCATTCGAAATTGTTGAGATAAAGCTTAATCGGTAAATAAATCGGTGGCAATATAAAATACATACAAAAATATAAAAACTACAGAGACATAAATGCAGACAAAAAAAAAGAAGTTTTTAATGAATATATGTCACGTAACTCCTGTGAATTAACAAAATCAGTTTCACGTCAGTAAAATCACCCAACATAAATCAATAATTTAGAAAAAAATGTATCGACGAATCATAGAATTCCCAATCTCTCTACCATCACCTATTGAAGAACCTTGTTACATTACACAAACGACATGAAATTCTCTATCCTTACTTGGTGACACGAGTTTATGTTATATCAGAATCGAGCCCTCCGACCTATCCTAGGTCGGTCATCTATCACCCCATCAAATCTAGGAGCGGAGCAGAAATTGCCCCGGTTGATTGCGTGCGAGAGCCCTTCGTTTATATAGGGCGTTTTACGATGTCACAGCCTTATGGAGATGCCTATGGACTGTTGTATTTCACAGTTTCTACTACTATATCTCACTTTGTCGAAAAAATAAGTAACGAATATTTTAAAATATTCCCAGACAAAATATTCATTAGTTTCATAAAAAATAAAGATTATATTTAATACTAGCTTTAACCCGCAGCTCAGCACTAGGGTGGTTCATTTCCACAATTTTTTTTTTCGTTGCTCATGCAAAATATTAATCTAAATATAGAAAAAAAAAATCTCACCAAGTTTGGGCTCTTAATATTAATTTTAAGTACTTACAATTTAAATTTAAAGTTTTACCATTCAAAATGCATGTAAAACATATCTTTTTTTTTTAATTTCTAATGCTTACCCGGCTTTTACAATATTGTAAATCGGTTTGATGGAACTTGTGGGGAATTTCACGCTCTTCAAAATAGTCATAGTAGTATACGTTCGACCGTTTTTTCTCCGACTACCACAAAAAGGTCTTTTCATTTTTCGGGTTAATATATAGCCTATGGCACTCACAAATAACGTGGCTTTCTATTGGTAAAAGAATTTTTAAAATCGGTTTAGTAGTTCCTGAAATTACCCCCTACAACAACACAAACTCACAAACTTTACCTCTTTATATTATTAATATAGATTACACAACCTTTTTTTTAATTTTTCCTGCAGAAACATTCTACTCCGCACCTTTTTTCTGAAATTATTTCAACTCTAGTGTAGCTTAAATACTATATTAAAGTGAGCAAAACAAGATATATTATTATTGCTATCCTAAACACGTTATAGGTATTTTATTTATAGTGGTTTAGATTTGAGGAAAAGGTAAGTTCTATTGGCTGCGACACATGGCCACTAATGCATGTGTGGTTCCAATGAATAAATGTAAATTGAAATGTAAATGTATTTTTTTAAACATCATTGGTATTTTTTCTTTCATAGTCATTCGAAATTGTTGAGATAAAGCTTAATCGGTAAATAAATCGGTGGCAATATAAAATACATACAAAAATATAAAAACTACAGAGACATAAATGCAGACAAAAAAAAAGAAGTTTTTAATGAATATATGTCACGTAACTCCTGTGAATTAACAAAATCAGTTTCACGTCAGTAAAATCACCCAACATAAATCAATAATTTAGAAAAAAATGTATCGACGAATCATAGAATTCCCAATCTCTCTACCATCACCTATTGAAGAACCTTGTTACATTACACAAACGACATGAAATTCTCTATCCTTACTTGGTGACACGAGTTTATGTTATATCAGAATCGAGCCCTCCGACCTATCCTAGGTCGGTCATCTATCACCCCATCAAATCTAGGAGCGGAGCAGAAATTGCCCCGGTTGATTGCGTGCGAGAGCCCTTCGTTTATATAGGGCGTTTTACGATGTCACAGCCTTATGGAGATGCCTATGGACTGTTGTATTTCACAGTTTCTACTACTATATCTCACTTTGTCGAAAAAATAAGTAACGAATATTTTAAAATATTCCCAGACAAAATATTCATTAGTTTCATAAAAAATAAAGATTATATTTAATACTAGCTTTAACCCGCAGCTCAGCACTAGGGTGGTTCATTTCCACAATTTTTTTTTTCGTTGCTCATGCAAAATATTAATCTAAATATAGAAAAAAAAAATCTCACCAAGTTTGGGCTCTTAATATTAATTTTAAGTACTTACAATTTAAATTTAAAGTTTTACCATTCAAAATGCATGTAAAACATATCTTTTTTTTTTAATTTCTAATGCTTACCCGGCTTTTACAATATTGTAAATCGGTTTGATGGAACTTGTGGGGAATTTCACGCTCTTCAAAATAGTCATAGTAGTATATTTTTTTTAAACTGTACATTGACGACTCCTACTGGTGAACCAGTGCGAGTTACACACAAAAACACAAGTCGCGTCGTCATTAAAATTGCAATAATTTTTGATAGAGTGGACCGATTTTAACGAAACAAACATGGTTATATTATGAACCCAGTACTTTAGCAGTGATGCGTGTTCATACAAACAGACAGATAGATAGACAGACATTTTTAAAAATGATTGAAATGTGTTTTATTACTTAATCCGAGAAACCTGCAATAACCTTTTTCAAGAATATTGAAAAAGTACATACACGTTAGATTAACATTTTTATTATATGTATAGATATATATAGAAGGTATACAATTGTGAGAAAATGTATAGTAATGCTCTTTCAAAAACAATTGGAAGTACGACACGCACGGCCACCTACAGTAAGTAACATGTGACGTGTACAGGTTTACTATAAATACTAACAGTGTGTTAAATGAGGTTTACCATCAGCAACATATTTGGAACTTTAATCCACCATATGACTACCCCAGTGCTCACTTATAATGTATAAGGAACTATTGAAATAATGTCTTAAAAATATTATTATAAAGATGCCCATACTTTCAACATAATTCAGTTTTTGTGACTACACAAAAAATAATCGCTTGTCTGTTTCACAACAAATTGTATTATGGAACGTAATACGTTTATGCTCTAAGATCTTATTAGAAATACCTCTTCTGTCTTCAAAGTTACTATTAGTTATAATGTTGAATTGTAAACAATAAGTTGATGATTATTTCTCACCTCCCCTCTCTTCTCCTCCCTTCCCCCAACACAGACTGGGTCTTGAAATCTAAATCTTGCTATATTACTATATTACATACGGACGAAGTCGCAGGTAACTGCTAGTCTAGACTAGGATAAACTAAATTACTTCCTATAAGGTCAGCTATCTGCCAGTGAAAGTCACGTGAATCTGTCCAATCCTTTTGGAGAAAACACGGCGGACGAAGCCATAGTTAATAGCTAGTCTAAATTAAAATGGATTAAATTAGTTTTTACAAGTTCTGCTATTTGTAAGTGAAAGTGCCGTGAAAATCTGTACAATCGTTTTGGAGATAGCACTGCGGACGGAGCCGCGATTAACTTAAGTGATCAGTCAATCATTATGAAATTTTGCATAGACGTTGTCACAGGTACATACATGGATATAGACTAATTTAAATTCAGTAGGTGGTAGAACCACGCTGAAAGCTATTACTGGTTTCAGCATGAATGGGTCGGCTCGCCCGGGGCTGTACCACCCTCTCACAGAAACACCAACGTGAAGTAACAGTGCTTACATTGTTGCGTTTCGTTCGGTCAGTGAGAGCGCCGGAAGTCCACCTCACCTTCCCCTCCTACCAAACACAGGCTGGCAACGCACTCGCGAATCCCCTGGAGTTGTTAGTGTATATGAACGGTGGTGATCACTTAACATGGGGTGATCCAGGTTCGTTTGCCTCCTGTGATAAAAAAAAATATTCAAAGATGGAAGCCGCCATAAAGGACAAAATTCTCATGTACAATTTGTAATAGAATATAATGTAAACTAACGTAACGTAAAGTAACATAAATTAAACGCATAATATTTCGTAGTTAAATAACAATTGTTGCTCACATGTTAAACGATTTTAAACATAAAGCTAACGACAGCAAAATAAATACATACACAATACTGTTTCCGAGGCGTAAGTTAAATGAATATTGAACCTACCATCGGCGACCAGGTGCTCTCCTTAATGCTCGACACATGGGCGCATCGTAAGGATGTTGCGTCGCTTTGCGTTTTGTACAAGTTCTATCACGTAGAGTGCTCTGAAGAGCTGTTCGGACTGATACCTGCTGCTGAGGTCCGTTATAGAACAACTCGTCACGAACTGAAACACCATCAGTGTCATCTTGATGGTGGGAAGTCGTCCACTGTGCGATTTTCACGTTTATTTTTTCCGCGTACGTCAGACCTCTGGAATGTACTCCCAGCGGCTACGTTTCCGGACCATTACAATTTAACATCATTCAAGAAACGAGCCTACTCCTTTCTCAAGGGCCGGCAACGCATCTATGATACTCCTCGTGTCACAGATGTCCATGGGTGGCGGTGATCTTACCATCAAGTGACCCGCATGTTCGTTTGCCACCACTAGTATAAAAAAAAAATCAGCAATATAAGAAGCATTTACTACATAGATGAATTTGGTTTGTTTGTAGGTTACATCCTAGAATTACAGATCCGATTTTAAAAGTCCTTTTGACTGTAAGAAGTTTCGAGTTGTAATCGAGTTTACTGCCGGCTTCTTGGTAACTGAGTTTTTTCGTAACCAGTGGTAGTGTTTTAAACTTCAATGTCCAAGGTCTAAATTGAAGATAGTATATTTTACACGTCCTTTGTTTATGTTATACCTGAGTGACATAGGCTATATAAAAAATAGCTTTGTGCACTTCTCCATTTAAACTTTAACTATGCCAAATTTCACGTTCATCGATTCGTGCAATTTGCTTAAAAAGGTGTACAAAGTTTCCGCTTTACGTATTAATATATATATTGAAGTGAATTTTAGGGGGTGTATGGGGTGTTGAATAACATCCAAGCCAACCTCACCTGCACGTGGTGCACTCTGCTGAATAACGAACGAGGCAATGGCGAAAGTGGGGTGGTAGGGTTTTATAGCCTGACTGGGTCGCAACCACCATGTATATGGCGAAAAATTCTGTCATAGTGATGCGCTTCTGCGGGTTGCGTTTCGGGATCACACTGTGCATATCCAGCCTTTCGCAGGCCGGCATGACAGCGATGGATACTGTGTGACTCGGTGGTCGCCATTGTTTCTGGATTGTACTGTGCTTACCATCAGGCACAGTGCAGTCATTTTGCCGTGCTACAATTAAAAAAAAATTGGACGTATTCTTCTCGAAACGTTAATTTACTTCGCGGTGAAAACTCGAAAAGCGTAATTTTTTTTTTATTAAATGAGCAAAACATATTTTTTCTGGTAACAGAATTTATACCTATAAGTATACACGACAATCATTCAAAATTGTGTGTATATAGATTGTAGAAATTAAGATCTAATATTCTTTATTGATTTCTAATTCTCTCTTATATTTATTTCCAGGTAAGTTCACAATTCAATTTAATGCCACCAACTGGTAAGTATAAAAAATGCCATCAAAAACTTCATCTTTTTGTATCGTAACTTTCTAACATACTACAACGGCTGTGACTTTTATAGGACTTATGGTACAGTTTATGCTAAGAAGTAAAAAGAACATAATGCTTTTTTTTTTTTTTATAATTAACTGTGCGACGCTTGACCTCTGTCACACCTGATGTAAAGTGAAGAATCAAAAACTTCATCTTTTTGTATCGTAACTTTCTAACATACTACAACGGCTGTGACTTTTATAGGACTTATGGTACAGTTTATGCTAAAAAGTAAAAAGAACATAATGCTTAAGTATCAAAAAGTCAAATACCTATTCACAAAACCAACTATTCACAGTCAATAAATAGTAATTAATATAATGTATGAATTATTGATTCACGGAATAATTAATCGCAAGGAAATATTATTGTATGCACAAGTTCTCATTGATATTTATACATAAAACATGAAAGTCTTTCTGTTTGTTTATGGTATTCTTATTTATATATGAAAGTAAAAAGAATATCGCGAAATTTATTGTTTATTGTCGTGTATTATTATTATTGTCTTTTACAGTACAGTTTATTCTCTTTTTTTTTGTGTACTACAGAAGTAATTTTATAGAGTCCACAGAAAAGAGGATACATTTATACATATTTATTTGTTACTCTATGTATGAAGTCAAACTTAAAAGTTAATCAAATAATATACATAACTATCAGGCCCGGCAGACGATGTGCCGCCCTGATTATAAAAAAAATCCTGGACAAATTATATACCAAAACGTTCCTCGTGAATCACTTTATCCACTGGTGAAAACCGCATAAAGATCTGTTTTAGTAGTAGTTTTTGAGTTTATTGAGGTATATTTACCTATGTTTAGTTAGGTTTTATTTATATTTAGGTATAGTTTACTTATAACTAAGTAAACTTTTAATACTATTAGTAAAATTAAGTTTTCTTTTAATATTGAAATGCTAACTATAAACTGCAAGCGATACAAGATGCCAGTATGGGTTTAAAATGGACGAATGGCTACGTATATTGTGCCGACTGATTTCATCGCGATAAAAACGTTTCAGACATCAGTTTAATGAAATGTTGCCGCTCATGACTGTTACTTTAATCAATGGATAAAACCACTTTTTATTAATTGTACTCTATACTTATATTTTTATAATTTTTGTACGTAGTACATTTCTTTGTATCATACGAAACTTGATACGTAGGGAAAAATTGAACAATAAGATTTAATATTTGAACACAAAGAACAAATACTTTTAATAAATCATCTATGTATTGTACCTAATAGCTGTTATCACGGCTTCACACGTTAACACGCAATAATTACTTTTGGCTTATAATTATATTCTTACTTATATGTTATGATTGCGAAAGTATTGTTGGTTAGCTGTGCCCGCGACTCCGTCAGCGTGACACCTAATATGAAAAAGAGTTACTAATAAAATCCTCTGAATATATTATTAAGTCCATTTAATTATCAACCTTTCTCTCGTAGTTAAGTTGCGTCGTCAGTAAAATTACAATAACTTTTGATAGAGTGAACCGACTTTAATGAAACCAAGACTAAATGTTACTCGAGGAAATGCTTTTTCTGAACTTTTTTTATCGCGAACACAGTACTTAATTAATAGTGGTATAGCCACGCTGAAACTATTGGTTTCAGTATGAATGGGTCGGCTCGCCCGGGGTAGTACCACCCTCTCATAGAAAACCGACGTGAAGTAACAGTGTTTGCATTGTTGCGTTTCGTTTAGTCAGTGAGAGCGCCGGAGACCCACCTCCCCTCCCATCTCCTCTCTCCTCTCCCTTTTGCTTCCCCTAACCCTTCCCTCCAAAAGATGGCAACGCACTTGCGACTCCTCTGGTGTTATTAGTGTCCATGGATGGTGGTGATCACTTAACAGCAGGTGACCCACCTGTTCGTTTGCCACCTATGACATAAAAAAAGTACTTTAGCAGTGATGCATGTTCACACAAATGGATAGACAGACAAACATTTCTAAAATTGATTAAATGTATTTCATTAATTATTCCAAGACACGTGCAACAATTTTTTTCACTAAAATCTAAAAACTACAGAAACATTAGATTTACATTCTTATTAAATATATAAAAGATAATTACATTATTAATTTTCGGATATACATTACTCACTGTATAGAAAATGTAGTCACAGTTAAGAATATATCAGGATTTTGATTGTCGGGTGATAGTTATTATATCTACCAAAATAAATTAGGACCAGTCTAGGAGTGTATGGGGTGTTGAATAACAACAAGACTTGACTTGAGATCGTGTTTCGGGATCAGCCTGTGTATATCCAGCTTTTTGCAGGCCGGCATGATAGTGGTGGTTGCCATTGTTTTTGGATTGTACTGTGCTTACCTTCAGGCATAGTGCAGTCATTTTGGCGTGCTACAATATAAAAAAAAAGTCACAGTAACTCTACATTACACAAGACACAGGCACTTTTCCGTGCTTCGTTGAAAAAAACCTAAAAGGATTTAAACCACAATTCTTAAGTAATTACAATTGTGAGGACGTAAAGCGAAGTATTTGAAACTAACTATCCGCCCAGGCTTCGTACGGGTATATTAACGAAGAAAATGTAATCATAGTTTTTACTTTACAGTTCGACGATGTAATAAAATGAAATAACAACTGAAAAATTCTTTCAATATTCTTGAAGATCTCACTACTGTCATATCTCACTAATTTTTTAAATGGACAGTTTTTTAACAAAAATTTTACACAATTCCGTACGACTTTTCAAACCTTGTCCTAACAATTAAAAACAACAACAAATAAATACCCAAATAGTTACTACTATTCTGCAGTCATGCACTGCGACACGACCTCCTCGCAGGAGGGAGCCATCACATTCCACGCTGTTGCGATTGCGGGCATGCTCGGCAGCAAGAATTCTTCACCGACGCAGTCAAAATACGGCGATGAAACTTCCACGCAGCATATCCAGATTTTTTTGAAGTCAGTTAAAAATGGAGAAAATGGAGCTTTCGAATGCAGTTTCTTTCTATTTGTTACTTCTACCTACCGCTACCTTTAGGCGCCATTTTAAATATTGCGTGTCTATATTACCTTGGATTTAACACGTAAAAAATTGCGTAGTATGTTTTAGGACATTTTTAAGTGTAGTTTGACGCCTCAGCAGAGTGTCGCTTGTCTTCAAGCCGCTTTTGGCAATGAACCATATTGAAAATCGACTGTTTATAGCGGGTTTGCAGAATTCCAACGCAGTCATATTAATCTTAGTTACTAATTTCGTGATCACCGTCCATCTAACGCAGTGAACAATGAAAACGTAAACGATGTACATTGTATGATCGAAATATGAATCGAAGAATGTAAAAAGCATGTTTTCAAGCTCACGAAAAAGAAAGGTCGAAAACGAAAATATGTGAAGGTTCTGAAATTCGTTCATATTCAACCTAATTGCACGTCTAGTAGGCATGCATGTGAATGCGCAGTTTTTTTCTATCACGTTCATCTGTCAGGTTATGGGCTTCTAAAGAACAGTCATATCTGGATTTTTAGAAATAGTTTTTCGAGTTGAATAAATGAACAATAGAATATTAAACGTAGCGATTTATATAGACAATTTATTGCTCTTTTTGAGAATAACATGAAACTTGAAAAAGTTTCTTTGTATATACAAAACCAGAAGTAAAATTTTAAAAACGAAATTAAAATATAATTACTTGGGCGGTCGTTTTTAATTCTCTTTTATATCAAAACTAGCTTTAACTACATAGAGTACCTATACTAGAACTTTTAAAATGAGAACTACATTGGTTAATATGGTAGATCGATTAATGTTCACACGTGTAGCACTTTGCTGAGGTCTAACGATTGTCTAAGTAGGTTTACTTGCCAGATATCGCATTAAAATGCCTCGATATTAACATGTATCATCTTGTTTAAGCCTATGTAAGCTATAACAATGATTTACGGTAAGTACTATAACATTTTTTTTAAGTCATAGGAGGCAAACGGACAGGTGGGTCACCTGATGTTAAATGATCACCACCGACCATAGACACTTGCGACACCAGGACGTCGCAAGTGTGTTGCCAGCGTGTGTTGGAGGGGGAAGAAGAGAAGAGGAAGGGGAGAGGAGGAAGGGGAAGAAAGGTGGCGTCCGGTGCTCTCACTGACCGAGCAAAACGCAACAATGCAAGCACTGTTATTTCACGTCGGTGTTCTGTGAGAGGGTGGTACTACCCCGGGCGAGCTGACCCATTCATCCTGAAACCAGTAGAATATAGAGTATATATTATATTAGAATAAGTAAGTACATATTTTAGGTGGTAGAGCCACGCTGAATCTATTACTGGTTTCAGCATGAATGGGTCGGCTCACTCGGGGTAGTACCATCCTCTAAAGAAAACCGACGTGAAGTAACAGTGCTTGGATTGTTGTGTTTCGTTCGGTCAGTGAGAGCGCCGGAGGCCCATCTCCCCTCCCCTTTCCTCTCTCCTCCCTCTTCCCTCTTCCACTCTTCTTTCAAATACAGGCTAGCAACGCACTTGCGGCTCCCTTGGTGTTGCTAGTGTCTATGGACGGTTGTCATCAGTTAACATCAGGTAACCCACCTGTTCGTTTGCCTCCTATGAAATAAAAAAATAAATATACTTCCGAACAGAAATATTAGTGACAAGTAATAATAAACACGAATTTTGTGACAAGGGTAAAGTAACTAGTAATCGTTATTTAGTGTTACTATCAATCACTATTAGTTACTACGAGATTTTTCATGTTATCTACAGAGAATTCTAGAATATTCCACATATCTCTTTAACGTGTACTTTATTTATTGAACACTAGCTGATTCCCGCGACTTCGCCTGCGTTGTTTATTATCTGAATTGGTTATGTTACATCTCAAAGGCATTAAGCAGCGTTTTCGACGAAAGCTCCCAGGCGGCTTGACTTTTTCCGACACCTCCAACAATTGTTATATTTCGGACAATTTACAAAAAATCTTAACAAATTATATATAAATAAAGCTGAATAACTGTAAGAAAATTCGCTACGTAGTTTTTGAGTTTAGCGCGAACATACAGACAGACAGACGCGGCGGAGGACTTTGTTTTTTATATATGTCATAGCAGGCAAACGAACAGTTGGGTCACCAGACGTTAAGTGATCACCACCGTTCATAGACACTAACAACACCCGGGAAGTCGAAAGTGCGTTGCCAGCCTGTTTTTAGGGGACAGGGAGGGAGGGGGAGAGGAGAGGCGAGGTGGGCCTCCGGTGCTCTCACTGACCGAACGAAACGCAACAATACAAACACTGTTACTTCACGTCGGTTTTCTGTGAGAGGGTGGGCGAGATTACCCCGGACGAGCCGACCCATTCATGCTAAAACTAATAATAGCTTAAACGTGGCCCTACCACCTACAAAAACTTTATAATATGTAATAATGGTCATATAAGCACAAGTATATGCGTATATGCAAACATAAAACCGGCCTAAGGGAAACCTCGTTAAAATGTCCCGTGGCAGTTGCGCGGAGCACGTAGCCGACACCGAGTCGATATTTCGCCGATATCCTGATTTATAGACTACGATTACGCTCGTTTTTGTCGCACCTGAGTTAAATGACGAGATGAGATAACATAACGATAATCCAATCTATTTCAAGATGTTTTTCTTCTATTTACTTTTTGATTTCAAATAATATATTACAAAATTAAGGGGGTCATCCAATGTGACGGCCTGTTTTTTAGGATTTTTTTTCTACGACCATTAAATAAATAGACTTTTAAGTTTATTATCATTTATTAACATATATTTCGGCATTATAAATATAAATTTTAAGGCAAAAATATTATGTTGAACATGAGTTACAGCGTTCAGAACAACCCCGCCTCGAAAAAATGGGCGGGCACTTCCTCCACGATTCTGGCTGATCCACGATCTGAAACAAAAAAAAAATAGCAGCGTTTTAATCTGTAAGCCTAAATGCACGGAATGGACTGTTATCAAATGAATATACCAAAAATTACACTTTTGGTAGACGTTTGACAAAAAAAAATCCGAAATTTTGGGAACAGCGTGGTCATCGCAACGGAAACAGAAGCAAACGTGTTTCTAAAGCTATTGCTAGACCGATCGTACACATAAATATTCCTCTAGTGCAAACAGTACAGTAGTGCAAACAAGTAGTGTTCAATACTTTACATGGCCAGGTCGATAAAATAACATACAAAGGTATTCAGTACGGGTATCTAACAACGGTCCCTCTAAAAATGATAAACATTTATCACTACATATTATAACTCAAAGTATTCTGCCACGTCTGTCTGTTTGTTCGCGATAAACTCAAAAACTACTTATCGGATTTCAGCGGTAGATAAAGTGATTCCTGAGAAAGGTTTAGGTATATCATTTGACAGGGTTTTTTTTTTATTATCAGGGCGGTAAAATAAGAAATTATAAAAGGTACTCAAAATGTTATCGTATTTGGCTGTTATTAAATTTAAAATGTATGTTTTTACTACCTTTTCCTGTAGCTTCACTTGTTTTAATATAGATTTAATATATCCCACGAGAACAGTGTACTTTATTCTGAGAAAGGTGCACTATGTCCTTTATTGCACTTTTGGCAAAGTGTACTTGAAATTTCACGATTACCAGTTGTGCAATTGAGGCGTGAAAGCGTAAAAAAAACAAACACATTCAAATTTAAGCTAATTGAATTGAGTTCTATCCGATCCCTTGCTTAATAAGGAAACATCCAACAAAGAAACTTCTTTACATAGTAAAAAATGAAGTCGCTTACGCTGTCTGTTCCCTTAGATCTTTTAAGCTATTCAACGGATTTTAATACAGTTTTAACAGTAGTTAGAGTGATTCAAGAGGAAGGTTTTTATGTATAATACATACTTACTATAGTACAGAAAAGCCGAAAATTTCAAAGATTTGTAATGTGATGACGTAGCTAACATACTTTTCTGAACTTAAATCGCAAACGAGGTCAAATTGTATATCTTAAAAAGATGCATAAAGGTCCGAGATGGTATATATTTATCTCTAAAGGATGACTCACAGTAACCATTTTTATCTTTTTACAAAAATAACTATGTGTTATTTACCAAGCCATTTTATACAATACAGTATTATTCCTTATCCAATTAAATACATTACATACGTTGTACATATCATGTAGATCGAAACTGCCCTTAACAGTATTTCATTAAAATGGATATAAATATAACACCCGTGCGAAGCTGTGGTGGGTCGCTAGTAAAATATAAAATAGATGTTAGTATGTATATAGGAGATTTATAATCTTCAACATAGTATATAGTAGAGTATATCAGAGGAAATTGGATATAGCACCAGTGACAGAGAAGTTGAGGAGTAATAGGTTAGCATGGTATGGACATGTCATGAGGGGAGATGAAAACCATGTAATTAGAAAAGTGTTGAGTATGATGGTGGACGGGTATATGAGTAGAGGAAGACCGAACAAGGTATGGATGGACTGTATGATAAATGATATATGCGTAAAAGGTGTGAATACTGCGACGACATCTGACAGGAGAGTGTGGAAAAAGAAAACATGTTGTGCCGACCCTACTTAGGTGGGATAAAGGTAATGATGATGAATCTTCAACATAGTTTGAACGATCACCAACGTTTTTATTTTATCCATTTTTCCATAACTTATCACCAGATAGCGCGGCAACGCTTTCTATACCTGCCGTCATGAAAATTGATATGTGTTCATAAATCACCGGGCACAATATTTACACGGTATTAATGTTTCCATAAATCAATTGTTTAATACAGATAATAGTAATTACAAAACGCGTGCGAGTACAAAACTAGTAGAATAGATTACTCCTTTATTGTGTTTTTTTTTTCAAAAGCAATAACAATAAAATACAACGCTCTTAACAATACAAGCGCGATCGAAATCAAGGTGGGAACCTTAAATAAATTTTACTTCCACTGTATACCTAGAACTAACCCTTACTATTTGTTCTTTAGAATAGAATAGTTTATTCTTTACCTCTCTATAAATTAAATAATGGATTCTAAGGTACTGTCTGTTCGCGATAAACTCAAAAACTACTGAACAGATCTGTATGCGGTTTCACCAGTGGATAAAGTGATTCACGAGGAACGTTTTGGTATATAATTTGTCCAGGATTTTTTTTATAATCATGGCGGGACAACGACTGCCGGGGCCGCTAGTTGTATTTCGGGTGTGTTAGAGCCACGCTGAAGCTATTACTGGTTTCAGCATGAATGGGTCGTCTCGGCCGGGGCAGTACCACCCTCTCGCAGAAAACCGACATGAAGTAACAGTGCTTGCATTGTTGCGTTTCGTTCGGTCAGTGAGAGCGGCGGAGGCCTCACATCCCTTCCCCCTCCCCGCTTCCCCACTCCTCCTCCCTCAAACACAGGATGGCAACGCACTTGCGACTCTTCTGGTGTTGCAAGTGTCTATGGACGGTGGTGATCACTTAACATTAGGGACCCACCAGTTCGTTTGCGCCTTATTATATAAAAAAAATATATAAATTTAATACAGACTAATATACCCAGTTTCTAAGGGACTTTAATTGTAGTTTATCTGTTCAATAGCGTTATAGGTCCGATAACTTGTCAAATAGCGTCTCTGAACACACTATCATACGATAAATGTCAGTAAAACTCAACGGACCATTTGGCAGTTTATCTTGCGGATAACTTTGTCGAGTCAATAACTATTGGTAGTTTAACTGAGTATCTCAGAAGCCGGGAATTACTTCCAATTAAATTTTTTATATTATTCTAATTCTAGCTAATGTTATAAATGTGAATGTTATAATGTTTGTTTGTTTGTTACGATGTCACGTATCAGTTGATGTGTAGTAACAGTAGTAGTTACTCATCCGATTATCATGAAATTTTACATATATATTATCCAGGATACAGAAGACACGTAGTACTTACTTATTTATACCTTTTATCTAGAATAAAAGTACAGTAATTTGCATGAGCGGAATCGTGGGCAAAAGTAAAGTATTTTATAGAAAAAAAACATGTTTTAAACCTATTTCAGACTATATGTTTCAAGAGAAATAAATATTAGACAATTAATTAAAATTATAAACACAAGAGACCGTTTATTTTTTGCTTGTATAAAGGTGCTAATGTTTAAAATTTACCTTTCGGACTTCACTAATCCCATTTTCATATTCATACGTATCCATTGAGTAATATTATAGTCTACCTCGCTACGAATTTTTAGGAGCGGAGCAGTTACCATAGAAACTGTAGGTCAGAAAATACACTAAACAAGAAAGATATAGTAATGCGTGCGAACCGTGTGGCGCGACACGACGGGGGATATCGAGTCGGCCGCCCGATGAAAACCGAGCGCTACCGACAAGAGCCGAACTGTAAATATTTAAGTCATAACATACTTAATTACGCAGTCGACTTTTTACGTAATAATCGTACTTTATGCGGGATAAATTTTAATTTACACTGACAATAGTTTAAAATTAAAAAAATTAAACACGGGCAATGTCATATATATATTATCGTCCATATATTTTGTATGTAAATAGGCGAAGACAAAACAATGGATTTTCTTTATGTATTTTTTTTTGTTTAGAAGCTTTGACGAGTTTTAGCGTTTGTTATCAATGAGAAAATTTGGGCATACATAGTTCTTTTTCATTAGTTAGTCCACTCCGAACGTATATTTTAATTTGTTTGTTTAAAAATGACAAATTATTACAATTGAAGATTGCCGTGAAATTCCGAACAAGCAAATTGTTTTACGTATAACATAATTTAAATTACATTGATGTTTATCTTCAACATAGTTTGAACGATCACCAACGTTTTTATTTTATCCATTTTTCCATAACTTATCACCAGATAGCGCGGCAACGCTTTCTATACCTGCCGTCATGAAAATTGATATGTGTTCATAAATCACCGGGCACAATATTTACACGGTATTAATGTTTCCATAAATCAATTGTTTAATACAGATAATAGTAATTACAAAACGCGTGCGAGTACAAAACTAGTAGAATAGATTACTCCTTTATTGTGTTTTTTTTTTCAAAAGCAATAACAATAAAATACAACGCTCTTAACAATACAAGCGCGATCGAAATCAAGGTGGGAACCTTAAATAAATTTTACTTCCACTGTATACCTAGAACTAACCCTTACTATTTGTTCTTTAGAATAGAATAGTTTATTCTTTACCTCTCTATAAATTAAATAATGGATTCTAAGGTACTGTCTGTTCGCGATAAACTCAAAAACTACTGAACAGATCTGTATGCGGTTTCACCAGTGGATAAAGTGATTCACGAGGAACGTTTTGGTATATAATTTGTCCAGGATTTTTTTTATAATCATGGCGGGACAACGACTGCCGGGGCCGCTAGTTGTATTTCGGGTGTGTTAGAGCCACGCTGAAGCTATTACTGGTTTCAGCATGAATGGGTCGTCTCGGCCGGGGCAGTACCACCCTCTCGCAGAAAACCGACATGAAGTAACAGTGCTTGCATTGTTGCGTTTCGTTCGGTCAGTGAGAGCGGCGGAGGCCTCACATCCCTTCCCCCTCCCCGCTTCCCCACTCCTCCTCCCTCAAACACAGGATGGCAACGCACTTGCGACTCTTCTGGTGTTGCAAGTGTCTATGGACGGTGGTGATCACTTAACATTAGGGACCCACCAGTTCGTTTGCGCCTTATTATATAAAAAAAATATATAAATTTAATACAGACTAATATACCCAGTTTCTAAGGGACTTTAATTGTAGTTTATCTGTTCAATAGCGTTATAGGTCCGATAACTTGTCAAATAGCGTCTCTGAACACACTATCATACGATAAATGTCAGTAAAACTCAACGGACCATTTGGCAGTTTATCTTGCGGATAACTTTGTCGAGTCAATAACTATTGGTAGTTTAACTGAGTATCTCAGAAGCCGGGAATTACTTCCAATTAAATTTTTTATATTATTCTAATTCTAGCTAATGTTATAAATGTGAATGTTATAATGTTTGTTTGTTTGTTACGATGTCACGTATCAGTTGATGTGTAGTAACAGTAGTAGTTACTCATCCGATTATCATGAAATTTTACATATATATTATCCAGGATACAGAAGACACGTAGTACTTACTTATTTATACCTTTTATCTAGAATAAAAGTACAGTAATTTGCATGAGCGGAATCGTGGGCAAAAGTAAAGTATTTTATAGAAAAAAAACATGTTTTAAACCTATTTCAGACTATATGTTTCAAGAGAAATAAATATTAGACAATTAATTAAAATTATAAACACAAGAGACCGTTTATTTTTTGCTTGTATAAAGGTGCTAATGTTTAAAATTTACCTTTCGGACTTCACTAATCCCATTTTCATATTCATACGTATCCATTGAGTAATATTATAGTCTACCTCGCTACGAATTTTTAGGAGCGGAGCAGTTACCATAGAAACTGTAGGTCAGAAAATACACTAAACAAGAAAGATATAGTAATGCGTGCGAACCGTGTGGCGCGACACGACGGGGGATATCGAGTCGGCCGCCCGATGAAAACCGAGCGCTACCGACAAGAGCCGAACTGTAAATATTTAAGTCATAACATACTTAATTACGCAGTCGACTTTTTACGTAATAATCGTACTTTATGCGGGATAAATTTTAATTTACACTGACAATAGTTTAAAATTAAAAAAATTAAACACGGGCAATGTCATATATATATTATCGTCCATATATTTTGTATGTAAATAGGCGAAGACAAAACAATGGATTTTCTTTATGTATTTTTTTTTGTTTAGAAGCTTTGACGAGTTTTAGCGTTTGTTATCAATGAGAAAATTTGGGCATACATAGTTCTTTTTCATTAGTTAGTCCACTCCGAACGTATATTTTAATTTGTTTGTTTAAACGTGAGACGTGCACTGTAAGGGATTCCAAGAATAAATATAGATAATTGAAAGTTATATGTTTGTATGTAACTTGAATTATATTATCTTTTTGGTCAATTTGGTGGCCATTTTGTTATACTTTCGTCCACATAACTCAGTGATTAATTATAAGAACGTATACAAACGAAACAAAACAAACGTAAAATAAACTTTTTGAATACAAAACACAAAATAAACTTCAAAAATGTTTGCGATAGAAAGTTACCACGTTACCATGCCAACGTATATAATATTAACGCTAACAAGCAGCTAAAAGGAAAAAAAGCCCGAATTATATATATTAAATATTCTTCATTGGCGCTTCGCTCTTATTGATCTTAGCGTGATAACATATATATAGCCTATAGCCTTGCTCGATAAATGAGCTATCTAACACCGAAAGAACTTTTGAAATCAGACCGGTAGTTCTTGAGATTAGCGCGTTCAACCATACAAACAAACTCTTCAGTTTTATATATTAGTATAGACAGTTTAGATTAACCCTTTGTTGTGTTTTCCATGGTTTACCACAAATGTTTGAAACTCTTGTTTATTTTCCTCTTTATTTGATTGCATTGAGTGTTGCAGTATTGATATTATTTAATACTAACTTTTCGCTCACTTCAATTTAGATTTCACCTATCTTTTGGAAACAGCACGTTTCTGGATGGAATGTACCTTTTGTCCTTCTCTGTACACTTGACAACGTGTATGTAAGATTTTATGATGATTGGTTGTATAGTAAAGCCGTGAAAGCGTAACAAACAAAGTCACATCCACATTTATAATATTAGCAGTAGTTTATGAGTTTATCGCGAACAGACAGACAGACGTGGAAGAGGACTTTGTTTTATACTATGTAATGATATATTACAATTATTTACGAATATAAGTAGAGCAACGCTGAAGCTATTACTGGTTTCAGCATAAATGGGTCGGCTCGCCCGGGGTAATACCATCCTCTCGCCTTATTATATAAAAAAAATATATAAATTTAATACAGACTAATATACCCAGTTTCTAAGGGACTTTAATTGTAGTTTATCTGTTCAATAGCGTTATAGGTCCGATAACTTGTCAAATAGCGTCTCTGAACACACTATCATACGATAAATGTCAGTAAAACTCAACGGACCATTTGGCAGTTTATCTTGCGGATAACTTTGTCGAGTCAATAACTATTGGTAGTTTAACTGAGTATCTCAGAAGCCGGGAATTACTTCCAATTAAATTTTTTATATTATTCTAATTCTAGCTAATGTTATAAATGTGAATGTTATAATGTTTGTTTGTTTGTTACGATGTCACGTATCAGTTGATGTGTAGTAACAGTAGTAGTTACTCATCCGATTATCATGAAATTTTACATATATATTATCCAGGATACAGAAGACACGTAGTACTTACTTATTTATACCTTTTATCTAGAATAAAAGTACAGTAATTTGCATGAGCGGAATCGTGGGCAAAAGTAAAGTATTTTATAGAAAAAAAACATGTTTTAAACCTATTTCAGACTATATGTTTCAAGAGAAATAAATATTAGACAATTAATTAAAATTATAAACACAAGAGACCGTTTATTTTTTGCTTGTATAAAGGTGCTAATGTTTAAAATTTACCTTTCGGACTTCACTAATCCCATTTTCATATTCATACGTATCCATTGAGTAATATTATAGTCTACCGCGCTACGAATTTTTAGGAGCGGAGCAGTTACCATAGAAACTGTAGATCAGAAAACACACTAAGCAAGAAAGATATAGTAGCGCGTATGAACCGTGTGACGTGACACGACGGGGGATATCGAGTCGGCCGCCCGATGAAAACCGAGCGTTACCGTCAAATATTTAAGTCATAACATACTTAATTACGCAGTCGACTTTTTACGTAATAATTGTACTTTATGTGGAATATATTTTAATTTACACTGACAATAGTTCAAAATAAAAAAAAATTAAACACGGCCAATGCTGTATAGTTACATAAGATAATTCAGTATAAAATGTCATATATATATTATCGTCCACATATCTTGTATGTAAATAGGCGAAGCCAATATAATAAATTTTGTTTATGTATTTTTAAAGTTATACTTTTGGCACGTTAGGGAAAAATGATGAGACTAAAAAAAATTTACGATGCGCGCGCACACCGTCACGGAAAACCAACACCCTGAAGTTAGCTACAGTCAACATTTTGTTTCTTTGTATTTGTTGTTTGTATTACTTTGTAATAAAACTTTCAATGTATTAAATACATTTTTTCTATTGTTAGTGTCGTTTTTTCTACAAACGTAGAATAAGGCGAAAGATAAAATTTTTGAAATGATTTTTATCTTGTTACGCCACAGAAGTATAACTTCTAACGCGTGTACATAAGTACACACACACTTTTTTTTGTCTAGAAGCTTTGTTCGATGAGCTTTAGTGTTTGATATCAATGAGAAAATTTGGGCATAGTTCTTTTTCATCAGTCAGTCTACTGCGAATGAATATTTTAATTACATTATTCGAAAATGATAAAGTTATTACAATTGAAAATTGTCGTTAAATTCGGAACAAGCAAATTGTTTTACGTATAACATAATTTAAATTACATTGATGTTTCAAATTTCTCTTTAACTACATTCTGATCGCGGTTTCGGTTGCGTTTATGTAGATTTACCTATCCTTTGGGAACAGTACATTTATTCTGCACTAGCTGTGCACGCGACTCCGTCCGCGTGGAACCTAATATAAAAAAACAGTGACTAATAAAGTCTTCTGATTGTATTAAGTCAATTTACTTATCTACATTTCTCTCGTAGTTAAGTCGCGTCGTCATTAAAATTACAATAATTTTTGATAGAGTGAACCGATTTTAATGAAACAAAAGTAAGTTATTCTCGAGGATATGTTTTATGATTATCTTGGTAAGGTTTTGTTGTGAACCCAGTACTTTAGCAGTGATGCGTGTTCACACAAACAGACAGACAGACATTTCTAAAAATGATTGAAATGTATTTTATTACTTATTCCTAGACACCTGGAACATTTTTTTTCACGATAATCGAGAAAGTACAGGCACGTTAGATATTTTTTTTTCTCGAACTGACTACGCTATTGACCCTGCAGGGTCTTCACAGCTTCACCGGACTACTAAGGTTGGCGCTTAAGCCACACAACCGATTTGGGTTTTAGGTAACATACACAAGGGTGCACGCACACCTCGGCTTGGGCTGCTACCTGGAAAAAGACGCGTCTGACCTAGCTAACTATTCTAAGCTATTCATAAAAATATACATTTGTGAACCATACAATCGAAATTGCATGATTCACAAATGAATACGTGTATATCAGAATGAAACG
>MU160191.1:59793-75016 GCA_015888305.1 Antheraea pernyi
GTGCGGAGTGTCCGTACACCTGGCAGTTGTGACACTGCGAGGGCACAGACGTTTTGCGCGGCGGCTCGACGATAACGCCGGAGAGACCGCAGAGGGTCGTGAGATAGAATATCGCTTTCCCTTGATGGGTGCAATCTAGAATGACGAGAACCATGTCGTATGGCGCCCTGGTGCGCGGAGAGCGCATGCGGTGAATCTCGCGAACAGGAATCTTCTGTTCTTTGAGGTCGTCGGAAATGTGTTAGATATATATTCTTATAATATGTATAGATATATATAGATAGAAGATGTATAGATATAAATAGAAGATGAAAGGTACACTATGTACTACTGACTAGGAGTATGCAATATTGCATGATGTTCGGGCGACTAGTTACGGTGTGAAATCGAAACAAACAAACTCATTATCGCGTTTAGAATATTAGTAAGGATTACTTAATTATTCCATCACCTTGATTTGATATAATCCAATCGTGTTTTAGTCGAATTTTGACCAGTGGCCGAATTACTAGTCATAATATAACTTTATTGAGATCGAGTTCAAATCCCAATCGAGATTTTAATGTCGGCTATCCAAAACCATAGTAAAGCCGTTCTCCTCTCGTACAACGAAGGAACCGTTATTTATTTGAAAGTCATGAATACAAAGCAGAGCCGACTTCTACTTTTTACTTTCCTTTTTTCTCACTTCTTTTATGGTTTGTTTACTTTCATCGTATAGTGGCAAGAATCTATTAACGACGGCGAATTGATTTAGATTATTACCGTGTAATGGATTCAGTTACGAAGTATTGTTTAGAAATGTAAATAAATATGATAAGGAAATCGATATTTTGTACATATTTTCATTGATTAAAATTGTCTTTAATTTTTTTTTATAAATGGGTTGAAAGTAATAAAGGATTTTCTATAAAATCGTCGGAGCCATTTACAAAGACCAGTGGTAGCTAACGGTAAAATCTATTTTTCCTTCGCACGAGACCTATTGCGCTCTGATCGATGGCTCTGATTTACTGTATTGTCTCAGTCTTATTGGATTGAACTTCCAATAATTTCTTATCCCTATTTCTTTACCTTGTCTTATTCGTTTTATTTCGAATTTCGATTTCAACTGATAAGTTTATTGATAATATAGCTAAATTAAATAAAATGTTTAATGAAAATTAATCTACGATACATTTGGTTTTACAACACATAAAGAACTATTTTGAAATACTTCATCCCACGAATAGCATAATAATATTTGATGGAATCCACAAAATATTTTATAATTAATACTCCTGGGGCAGTTTTACCGATTTTCTAATTTCAGGACTACACATTGAAAGTACTAAAAATATTTAATTTAGACATTTTTAATTATTTAATTGCGTTTAACTTCATAACATACTTTTCAACAAATTCTTTCAAGGAAAAGAAAGAAATAAAAAATATTAAAGTTTTTTTTCAAAGCAGACAAACGAACAGGCTGGTCACCTGATGTTAAGTGATCACCGCCGTCCATAGACACTAGCTACACTAAGGGAGTCGCAAGTGCGTTGCTAGCCTGTGTTTGGAGGGAGAGGGGAGGTGGGCCTCCGACGCTTTCACTGAACGTACGCAACGCAACAATGCAAGCACTGTTACTTCACGTTGGTGGTTTTGTGCGTCAGGTGGTACTACCCCGGGCGAGTCGACTCATTCATGCTGAAACCGGTAATAGCTTGGGCGTAGCTCTACCACCTACCAAAGTCATCATCTATCTATTTGTGCGTCAGGTGGTACTACCCCGGGCGAGTCGACTCATTCATGCTGAAACCGGTAATAGCTTGGGCGTAGCTCTACCACCTACCAAAGTCATCATCTATCTATCATCTTAATATCTAGTGTCACGATGATTATTCACGGTGAACTCTGAAACTACTCAACTGATCTTCATGAAAGATTGTATTTATATATAATTTAACCACGCCCACGTAACCAGAGATCACGCCGCCGTGGTCTGGGAGTCAATTTCGCTCCCGCGCACCAGATTAGGCCCCCCTCGGCAGCGGCTCAAGCCTAGGTCCGGTTTATGTAGATTTACCTATCCTTTGGGAACAGTACATTTATTCTGCACTAGCTGTGCACGCGACTCCGTCCGCGTGGAACCTAATATAAAAAAACAGTGACTAATAAAGTCTTCTGATTGTATTAAGTCAATTTACTTATCTACATTTCTCTCGTAGTTAAGTCGCGTCGTCATTAAAATTACAATAATTTTTGATAGAGTGAACCGATTTTAATGAAACAAAAGTAGTGATACAGTAAAACAAAATCTTATATCACTGCGACAACATTACACATATCACCTCCACACACGTGCGTGCAGCATACGCATAAGCGCTCGCCTTAGTAGTCCGGTGAAGCTGTTAAGACCTTGCTAGGATAACAACGTAGTAAGTTCGAAAAAAAAAGTATAATATGGCTTCAATATATTTTGTTTACAAATTAAATTATTGTTAATGTTGATTATTCTTATTATTTGTAAGTTTCATCAATCTCGACCAGATGGCGTCTTAAATTAATTTGTTGACAGAAAACTGTAGGACCACTGTCCAAATGTATTACAAAACCTCCATATTAAATAATGAGTGAGTGAGACAGAAGCGAAGAGAGGGAGATCTACATCCAATTTACAGCTTCTTGGCTCAATAGTTCCTACTACCATGGCGTAACAAGGCCCAATAGAATGTATTGTAACTTCTAGTGATTCTTATTAATGTAAAGGTGTCCGCAAAAATTCAGATAAGCTGGATTCAATAAAAGACCAACATAATTTAAATACTAGAAATAATAATGTACTGGTCCTTCTATGGTCCATTCATAGATGACGTCACATTTTAATATTCAATTTCTTTTTCAAATAAATTAAAATCGATTGGCAAATGTATTATAAACCTCCATATTAAATAGTGAGTGAGCGAGACAGAAGCGAAGAGAGGGAGATCTACGTTCAATTTACAGCTTCTTGGCTCAATAGTTCCTACTACCATGGCGTAACAAGGCCTAATAGAATGTATTCTAACTTCTAGAGATTCTTATTAATGTCAAGGATGTCCGCAAAAACTCAAATAAACTCGATTCAATAAAAGACCAACATAATTTAAATACTAGAAATAATAACGTACTGATCCTTCTATGGTCCATTCCTCTCACTAAAACCAGTAACAGTTTTTTTAGGTAATAACGTTAACTTTTATAACAAAGTCTCAAAACACATTAGCTATTTGCTGGATAGTGAGTTCAAACGGGTTTTAATCTCTAAAGACTGTTTATTATTAGGGTGGATGTACGAACGATGGTAACGTCTAGATTTTTTTTTTTTTTATTTGAGGACGGCAAAATGACTGTACTATACCTGATGGTAGCATAGTACAATCCAAAAATAATGGCGACCACCGAGTGACACACTATCCATCGCCGTTCGCCGCTGTCATGCCGGCCTGTGAAAAGCTGGATATGGACAGGCTGATCCCGAAACGCGACCCGCAGAAGCGAATCACTATGACGGACTTTTTCGCCATATACATGGCGGTTGCGACCCAGTCAGGCTGTAAAACCCTACAACCCGCTTTCGCCATTGCCTCGTTCGTTTTTCAGCAGGGTGCACCACGTGCAGGTGAGGTTGGCTTGGGTGTCTCATGTCTTATGATGTTATGGTTGCGGCCCAGTCAGGCTGTAAAACCCTACAACCCGCTTTCGCCATTGCCTCGTTCGTTTTTCAGCAGGGTGCACCACGTGCAGGTGAGGTTGGCTTGGGTGTCTCATGTCTTATGATGTTATTCGACACCGCTTACACCCCAAAACAAGTGACGCATCTCTCTGTGCTTCCACCAAAAACATAAGTAACCATCTGTGTTTGCAAAACCATGTATCATGTAAAGATAAACCAGATGAAGTTCATTGCTGGTTCTTCTAGATGCCTAGGTTGTTTATCCGAACCAGTGGTAACTTTGACGTTCATAAGCACCATGTCAGGGTCTCAGCTGAATAAACTATTTTCGATTTTGGTTTTGAATGTCAAAATATTTTCTTTGAATTCTGTACTAAACAAAACATTAATTGCGGACATATAAAATAGATTAATTGCTTAATAGTTACCTGAACGATACGTAATAGCGAAATGACCCAACAAAAGCACTAAAACGCGTTTACGCCCGGCTAGGCCAACCGGTTGTATCCTCGGGCGAGCCTAATTAGAGATTCGCTTCACTTGCCACAACACTTCGGATTGACATTAACACGTTTCAGCTTAATACAGCGGTTACAGACCTGTTTAGGACAATTTAATGGAGTATCTATAATTTGTAACGCACTGAGATTCCTATAGCTTGAATTAATATTTAATCTTTTCTATTATACTATCTGCCACGTCATAGCTCTGCACAGATGTATCAATGCCTTGTTTATTAAACGTAACAAGTTTTGTATTAAAAGTATTTTCCCTTGTAAGTTACTGCATTTTTACAAAAATGCGTTTTTTTTTTACAAGTGTATACAGTTGTAATAAAAGTCCTTTTTCACACTTGTAATAGTGGCTTTCTTTATCAAAAATGCCTCTGTAGCTTCTAACTTGTTAGGAAAAAGTTGAAAACTTTCGTTAGCTCTACACTTATTTATGGCATAAAGCAGTAGACTTTGTTCAAAATCAAAAATAATTTATTTAGTTTAGGCCCTAGTAAGGCACTAATAAACGTCAAAACTACCACAGATTTGGAAACATCCCAGTCATCGAGAAGAACAGGCAAGAAACTCGATTGGGTACATCTTTTTAACATATATATTGCCAATACAACATACAATCGTCGTTTAGTGGATGCACCAGTGGCTTTCTTTATTACAAATGCCTCTGTAGTTTCTAACTTGTTAGGAAAAAGCTGAAAACTTTCGTTGGCTCTACACTTATTTATGTCTTAAAGCAGTAGACTTTGTTAGAAATCAAAAATACTTTATTTAATTTAGGCCCTAGTAAGGCACTAATAAACGTCAAAACTACCACAGATTTGGAAACATCCCAGTCATCGAGAAGAACAGGCAAGAAACTCGATTGGGTACATCTTTTTAACATATATATTGCCAATACAACATACAATCGTCGTTTAGTGGATGCACAGAGAGGAGTCAATTCCAGACATCAAAACCGTTTACATATACATAAAACCCACTTGACGTGGCGCTTAAACTTACAGTCCGGCAAATCGGTAACATGCCTTGGGAGTTTATTTTAAAACCTAATACTTTTACCTAAAAAACTATAACTGGTTTTGCTATGAAACATGGGACGATCAGCTTGTTAAAGTATCTAATATTTACATTATGACGGTTTACAAAATGCAGTTTTTCAAAGTTTTTACGGATATCCATTAAATTATCAAGAATGTATTGGAAGGATAGAGTTAAGATACTGAATTCCTGAAACTTCGTTTTTAATTATTCGCGTGGCCCCATATTATATAATGCTCGAACTGCCCGTTTTTGTAATAAAAATATGGTGTCTACCTCAGCAGCCTTCCCCCACAGTAGAATACCATAAAACATTAAGCTATAGAATTAAGCGAAATAGACTAACCTAGCAGTGGCAATATCTGTAAGCTGACAAATCTTACATATTGCGAATGCAGCAGAACTGAATCTACTTGCCAATTTTTTAATGTGAGGGCCCATTGTACTTTAGAATCTAGAGTAACTCTTAAGAACTATCTTCATATAATTGTCAACTATCCCTACTAATTTCCTTTCGAACTTGATTCTACTATCAACCTGTTTAACATTGGGTAAAGTAAATCTTATACATTTCGTTTTATCTGCATTTAGCAATAGGTTATATAACGCAAACCAATGACAAATTTCATTTAAAGTATTATTCAGTTGCCCAACTTCTGAATCTATCCTTTTCACTTTGAATATTAGTCTATTATCGTTTGCAAAAAACACCATATCAGCACAGTTTAGCTTAGTTTAGTTTAGCCATTTGCTTTTCACTTTGAATATTAGTCTATTATCGTTTGCAAAAAAACACCAAATCAGCACAGTTATTAGCCATTAGCGGCAGACCATTTATATATATTAAGAACAAAAACGGCCCTAAAATAGAGCCCTGCGGGACACCAATTCACGCAAACGATCCCACAGAGGCTACTCTATGTATACTAAAATTCTGACAGCGATCCTCTAAATTAGATACTAGAAGATCCAGAGAAGATCCACTTTAAAAGATCCAATCACTTCAAAAATTCCACAGAGCAACTAGTAAAATGTATGAAAAAATAAAATTATCCTAATATACTTTTTGATATATAGTAACGTCAATATCAATTCAAAACCTACTAGTCGTAAATGTCACACATAAAAATGTCGCTGTAATGATATTTGATGTTATTCGACGCGCTAGTCCCGAGGAGCAATCAGAATAAGTACCCCTATGTATTTGCTTAGAAATGAGTTCTCCAGAGAATCTCGTTCTGTAGACTTTCAGATTAAATGCATTAGATGTTCTATATTAAATGGAAAAGTAATTGTTCTCTAGTTTCTGATAGCTTCTAGGACTGAAGAATAGTTGGGAGAGGAATCGTTTGAAGAACTAAAATCCACATCCACTATTTATTCCCCTGTTAGAAGTTAGTTTAACAAGAAAATGCACATCAGTGTAGGATCACTAAATACATCAAATCTGGCTAGCTACCACCTTCAAGTTAAAAATCTGTCGCGAAGTAACTGTTGGTATGTTCCGGCAACTGTACGTAAGAGTCACTACCTTTCGAATGATACCTACTGGCAGACGAAGTATATAATATTTAAAAAAATGAACTTACTAGAGAAAAATGTCTAATAGTCCAAGATCCTAATATAAAACAACCTTCACCGAGCTGGTTAATGGATGAAAAGTATTTTATATCAAATTAAATATGTCAATAAATATATTGCAATTGGGATGGTAAAAAAATTTCAGACCAGAAAATGATTAATTATCAATTAAATTTTTTTTTAACATTTCTCTGGTAATATTAATAGACAAATGCCATAACAATCAAAACTATAAAGCCTATAGAATATACAAACGTTAGGTTGACTATTTTTTCCCGTCACAACTCAAGAGTACCCAAGGGTAGGAAGATATAAACAAGTAAATCGATACTAGTAACTTGCACTGGTCTGGTTAGTAAATAAAAGTTAAATTAAAATAAAGATTATTTTATTACGAACACGGTACTATAAGGCTGTCTGCGAAAAATCAGTCCTGAATTCAGGTTGTCGAGTTATAAAAATTTAAATATTGCTGCGAGTGAATAGATGGAGTTGCGATCGCGTCGCTGTGATCAGACGTCAGCGCCAGTTGCTCTCGATGTGAACTTTTGTCTCGATATTCGTTAGCCGGTTCGCGCCGTGGTTACGCGTCCTCGTTATTGCATTGAGAGATGCGGTTACGGTTTTTCGCCACGCTCCATCTATAGCACAGAGTCGATCAGTAGGCGCTCCCTTCGGAATGTAACAAACCGTACTTTTCAGCGCGTCCTGCGTTCTCCGTGTTCGGCGTGTTGTCGCTTCGAGCAAAAAGAAGTATTAGGGTTTCCTCCTACGTACTGTAGGTCCCTTGTGAGGCATTGCACAGTGCCCACAGTTTCATTGGTCCGGACTCTGGATAGTCCGTAAAATTCAAAAAGGCGCACACCCTGCCCCTCTGGCAGGAAATTTTTAATGTTTTCACCCGCCCCGCTCCTTTCCTCAGGCCCTGGTATGGCCGAGCCCGATTCCCATGGAAGCAAACTCACCTTTCCGCGGTTTCGTTTCGAACCTGTGTCCGGATCTGCTCACTAAATATGAGCGCAAATATAGCAAAGTCCGTGAATATCTCAACAGCAGTCCCCCGCATACGGTCTCAGCCGATCCTGTGTTCGTCATGAAGAATTCCTTGATTCTGCTCTCACAAGAGAATCTTCAAAGAAAAGTGAAGAGCGACCGATAACATCTCCAACGACCTCAACAAGTAGAATTTTCCTGTACGTTAAGTTCTTCGCATGCTCCATCCGCGCACTAAATCACCTTTCAACTTGATGTTGGACGTTCTGGACCGCACCAAGGAAGGAAAAGAAATCTTCAATCTTTCGACCCCCTGCTGCCTCTCCGGCATTATCGTCGGGCCGCCGCGAAAAACGTCCGTACCTTCACAGTGTCACAACTGTCAGGTGTACGGACACTCCACACGTAACTATTTGCCTGCGTCCCAGGTGTGTTAAGTGCCTCGGCGACCATTCCACTAAGGAATGCTCTCACTTTCTGACCTCCAACGACCCTCCGAGCTGTGTCTTGTGCTGCAGCGATAGTCATACCGCGAACTATCGCGGTTGTCCCCAAGCCCCGCGCTAGGGGCTTCCCCGCTACCCTAAGCAGGTTTCTCCCACGACCTCCGCCTCTCACATCTGCAGAGGTCTTTCCGAGCCTTCCAAGCACCTTCCGTGCACCGGCAGCGTCCGCACCCGTGCCTGGCGAGCCCCCTCTTTCCACGCGGGCCCCTCAGGCCCTGTAGGTTCCTAAGCCTACGCCACAACCCAGTCTTCGACCTCAGATGGCTAAGCCTTCACAAGCTGAAACCGCTTTCCCTTTTATCTCCGGCATCTACTGACTCGCCCAGCTACTCCTGTTTCACGAAGTGTCCGAAGTCATAGCGTTCAACGCTATGATTAATAGTAGTTCAAACCTATGTCTCCTAAACGCGATATCTAGCATTTCGGCCATCGCGGCTACCATACAACGAATCGCGAGCGCCTTATTTCCGATTAAATAAATCTTTTTATAATTATAAATAATACATTAATAATAATATATAATAATAAATAAATAAATCTTATAATTATAATAAATCCGCAAATTTATATCTATCTTCCTCTAAAACGACCAATCGTTAGGAGTAAACCTTGTTATTTCTATTTTTAGATTCCGGCACTGACGCCATTTAATTTCACTTCTATTCGATCTCTTAAACACGCGTGTTTGCGCCCACACTCGCGAGTCTCTTCCTCAGGCCGCCGTGAAGGAGGGGCCTCTCATTCGATACGCGTGTTTGCGCCCACACTCGCGAGTCTCTTCCTCAGGCCGCCGTGAAGGAGGGCCTCTCATTCGATCCCGCTCATACGCGATTCTTCCGGTAGCATCTCAAGTCTAGGTCATCTCCGGATGCAGCCCTCGAGCTGTTAACAACTAACGCGATACAGAGACTTACCTAAATCACATTTTTCAGGTGGTAGAGCCACGCTGAAGCTATTACTGGTTTCAGCATGAATGGGTCGGCTCGCCCGGGGTAGTACCACCCTCTCGTAGAAAACCGACGTGAAGTAACAGTGCTTGCGTTTCGTTCGGTCAGTGAGAGCGCTGATACCGCAACTTCCCTCCCCCTCCCCCCTCCCCCTCACCCAAACACAGGGTTGCAACGCACTTGCACTCTTCTGGTATTGCAAGTGTCTATGGACGATGGTGATCACTTAACATCAGGTGACCCACCTGCTCCGGATGCAGCCCTCGAGCTGTTAACAACTAACGCGATACAGAGACTTACCTAAATCACATTTTTCAGGTGGTAGAGCCACGCTGAAGCTATTACTGGTTTCAGCATGAATGGGTCGGCTCGCCCGGGGTAGTACCACCCTCTCGTAGAAAACCGACGTGAAGTAACAGTGCTTGCGTTTCGTTCGGTCAGTGAGAGCGCTGATACCCCAACTTCCCTCCCCCTCCCCCCTCCCCCTCACCCAAACACAGGGTTGCAACGCACTTGCACTCTTCTGGTATTGCAAGTGTCTATGGACGATGGTGATCACTTAACATCAGGTGACCCACCTGTTCGTTTGCCTCCTATGATATAAAAAAACATCACTTGTCCACACATCAGATCAACTCACATACGTGCACACAGTACACTGAAGCTATTACTGGTTTCAGCATGAATGGGTCGGCTCGCCTGGGGTAGTACCACCCTCTCGTAGAAAACCGACGTGAAGTAACAGTGCTTGCGTTTCGTTCGGTCAGTGAGAGCGCCTGATACCGCAACTTCCCTCGCCCTCCCCCCTCCCCCTCATCCAAACACAGGGTTGCAACGCGCTTGCAAATCTTCTGGTATTGCAAGTGTCTATGGACGGTGGTGATCACTTAACATCAGGAGACCCACCTGTTCGTTTGCCTCCTATGATATAAAAAAACATCACTTGTACACACATCAGATCACCTCACATACGTGCACACAGTACACTTATGGTGGAAGGGTTTTATTTCTTTCCCTTATCAAACTGAATCGAGTAGTTTAGTTCGTTTCATATCCGATATACATGTATACGTTTGTGGATCATACAATTTCAAATGTATTATTTACAAACGAATAAATTTATGAATAGTTTAGCTAAGTCAGATCCAGGTTATCGGTAACAGCCCAAGCCGAGGTGTGCCGTGCACCCTTGAGTTAGTTGCCTGAATAAAATCGCCCGAGTGCCTTAAGCGCTCGCCTTAGTAGTCCGGTGAAGCTGTAAAGACCTTGCTAGGTCAATAACGTAGTCAGATCGAGAAAAAAAAGCGAGTGAATACGTGCGACAGAGAATAATACTCTATTTAAACAAGGATCCTACACTATAATGAACTTACGTAAAAAACTCAAGAATAACGAAAAGAAAGTGCATAGTTCCATTTAATTTATCAGAAATACTGTCAACTTAAGAATTAGATCCAAGATAAATAGCCTAGTTTCCAACAGGGATAGGTATCATCCGCCCGGAAAGTTGTTCGATACTCGTAAATTTAGAACTTGTTCTAACTAGCCTCTGTTACGGACAAGTTCCAACAACTACGTTATAGACGTAACGAGCTGATAGTTTGTATTTTAAACAAAATATTAGTTACAAAATCGACAACTTTTATGTACTCTTCAGTAAGAGTTATCTGTGTATGTGTAGTTGGATAGTGCTGCAGTCTAGCCAACAAATCTAGGCACTATTTTATTGAAACCGCTAATATTAGTACTTAAATAATCCAGTAAGCTTCTTTTGAAACGTATTCAAGGAATATGTAATAGAATATATTTCAATCAATTTTAGAAATGTCTGTCTGTCTGTTTCTATGAACACGCATTACTATTAGAATACTGCGTTTATTATAAAACATTTTCAAGAAAAACAAAGGATATGTATATACCTTGAGTAACGTTTAGGCTTAGTTTCATTAAAATCAGTTCACTATATCAAAAGTTACTGTAATTTTAATCACGATACGACTTAAGAACGAGAGATAAGTAGATAAATAAATAATAGTTAAAAAAAACTAAAAAAACACGCATTCATAAAAAATCCAACTAGTATTTTATTAAATTTTTTAATTTATTTAATTTTATTTTCTGTTTTTTAGTGGGATTTTTTATGAAAGCGTGTTTTTTTTTTGTTTTTTTGAACTATTATTTATTTTTCATTTTTTAGTAAAAAAAAAATTTTAATTTTTTATTTTTTTTTCGGATTATTGCATTGTCATCGACCTTTGACAGGTGTGCAAAGTTTGAATTAAATCTGATCGTTCAAAGTAGGACAAAATCGAGCTCAAAGGAGTCGGTTACATACATACATACAGGTGAAGCTAATAAAAGTGTGATAAAAAGGGACTTACTACATTTCGATGATTTTATTAGTCACCATTTTTTTACATTAGGCGCGGACGAAGTCTAGAGCATAGCTAGTGTTTAAATTATAATTATTGGCAAGAAAATCCGGGAACAGTGTAAAACCATCTGAATGAAATCAGCTTATAAACTGATATTAGAAAAAGAAAAGTCCGTAAAAAGTACACATGTCAGAAGTGGAACTTCTTTGGCGAACTAATTTATAAGTTTTGTTTATATTTATACAAATCTAAAACTTTACAAAAATCGAAAAAAAAAGGTGAAAAATCTGCGTTTACTGCAAATGACGTCACTCCCGTTGTATACCTGCGTGACGTTACATCTGTAAAAATTTTACCCTCATGCGCCTAAAGAAGTTTCACTTCAATAACTACTATATAATATGTGTGACATTCATGTGAATATAAATTATATGTTTTGATTATTTTACACTAGCGGGCCCGGCAGAGTTTGCCCGCCCTGATAATAAAAAACCTTGACAATTTATATACCTAAATCTTCCTCATGAATCACTTTATCTACTGGTGAAAACAGAATAAAAATCTGTCCAGTAGATTTTTTTTAATGTTTTACATGTAAGCGCTTAGCCACAATGTCACCTGATGGTAAGTGACGATGGATCGCGCTTACCTGCTAAATGCATAATCACTCTACTCTTGAACACTTCCAAGTTGTATGGTGAGTTGTTTATTACGAACGAACAAACAGACGTGGCAGAAGACTTTGTTTTACAATATGTAGTGATACGTATAAACTGAAATAATAGTATTGCGAATAAAATGAAGTGATTTTAAGTAAGCTTTGTTAACAATATTTTAATGTGTTCTATTGTATAATATAATTTATCGTCGTGGCTTGATAATTGGTTCGGTGACTCGTTATCCGTACATCCATTATTATATTAGGTCTTTTACCTATGAAATTGCCGTTTTGTATGAAAAAATTTAAACGAATTTTTTTCATGTATTTTTTATTTGTATTAATCGAAATAATGACCCATGCGATCAATGCATCTTTGCCAACGCAGTGGCAGGTTATTGATGCCCTTCTTAAAGAAATCAGCTGGACGGGAGGCAACAAATTCTACAAAGGCATTTTATACTGCCTCTCGGGTATTGAGTTTTTTTCCCGCCAAGGAGTTACCCAAATTCTGGAAAAAGTAGTAGTCTGTAGGCGCAAGGTCTGGTGAGTAGGGCGGATGACGGAGAACTTCCAACCCCAGTTCTTGCAACTTGGAGACCGTCTGCTGTGCAGTATGAGGTCGCGCGTTGTCGTGCAGGAGCAGCGGAGACGAGCGATTGACCAATGCTGGTTGGAGATGTGCCAGCTTCTCCATCATTGTGTTCAGTTCTTCACAGTACACATCTGCAGTAATGCTCACCCCGTTTGGTAAGAAGCTGTGATGAATCACACCGGCGCTAGACCACCAAACAGTGACCATCACTTTTCTAGGGGTAAGTTTTCGTTTAGGGCATTGTTTAGGTGCTGAACCAGGATCCAACCAACTTGCTGAGCGCTTGCGGTTATCAAACAGAATCCATTTTTCATCGCAGGTAACAATGCGGTTCAAAATTCCTTCATTTGTGTGTCTGTTGAGCAGTGCAAGGCACGTCTCGACGCGTACTTCGCGCTGGCGATCATTGAGTTCGTGGGGCACCCATTTGTCAAGCTTTTTTACCTTGCCAATTTGACGCAAATGGACCAATATTGTTTTGACGCTAACGTCGAAAGCTGCTGCTAATTCAGCCGTAGATTGTGTATCATCAGCTTCCACAATCGCCTTTAATTCGTCATTGTCGACCAAAGTCTTCGGACGACCGCGAGGTTCATTTTTCAGGTCGAAATTCCCAGAACGGTAGCGAGCAAACCAATAACAGGTGGTGTGTTGGTTTGTAGTGTTAGCTCCGTAAATGATGTTGATGTTGCGTGCCGCTTGGACCGTGTTGCTGCCACGACGGTACTTATATTCCATAATTACTCGAATTTTTAACGTATCCATGATGACAAAAAAGATTGAAATGCGATGAAAATGTAACACTAATCAATAAACAAATGACTACATTTGGAAAAAGAATTCCATGTTTTTAAAATAAAATTAATATGAAATTAGAATTCTTAGCCAAACAAAAATTATTTTGATTTGAAATGGCCAGTACTGCAGAACGGCAATTTTATACGTAAAGACCTATTATGTTGCTTATTATAAATTAATCATTATATCTTTTTTTTCAATCACCTCTCTAGAACTATCTCATGATCGGGTTATTCGAGATTAATAAAATTACCTACGTGTTTTATGTTATCAAAGATTACATTAAAATCAACTATTTATCTTACCAATGTAAATTTTCTTCAATGTAAATGTGGACATAAAGCAACTCCGTATAGTAATAGTCATCTGCAGGACGTGACGCCCGAATCTACTTAGCTTGCTGTGCACTGAATACACAATGGATGCGGATTGTATGACTATACAATATGGTGACCACACGTCTTAGAATTAATGGAAATTCATAACAGTTTTCACATATTAAAGTATAGAAGAAATATAAGTAAGTACTGATTAAAATCTTGTTGTGTCTCTGTCAACAATAACTATCTCTTTCAACTCTATGCAATATGAAATGGAAAATTATATATAAATAGTACTTAGCTAAAACGTGATTATAATGAATCTTTTACTCGATTGCCTTTGGCAGATTGACTCTTTACCTTTGGTGAATTTTTTAATAATATAGCGCTGTAAAATATAGTAGTACCTCTGTAATAAATGAATAAACAATAAAAGCATAATAATGTTATGCTAAATAATAAAATATAAGAACAAATCACTTATAGAAATGACAAATCTATATTTATGAACTTAACAATGAACAGTGCCACATTTAATAATTACTACCACCACTCTTTGAGTATTATTCTCTTGCACGTATATATCGGCGCCTACCCACATTATTGTGTCATCCGGTCACGCCTCTCTCCTGTATAAAAGGAGCGGAGCGACCGTCGTTTAGTCACGAGGACGTTCCTTTTTACTCCGATTGCCGCGTTTTTAACCGCTTTGCGTCCTGCGCGACAATGCGCCCAGTTAGTGCCACCTCAGCGACTCCATCAAGAAGTCGTAGTGATAAAAAAGGTCCTTTTCAGGACCAGACAAGATATCTTTCGTCATCACGACGAAAAACAACCAGCTTGCCTACGGAAACCGCCGATGCTCGACCGACGACTACCGCTACCCCTCCCGGACCCCGCACACCCAATGTGCAATTTATTCGATCCCCGCCCCGCGACCCGCGAACACTGCCGCCCGTCAAACCTCCTACTCCGCTCGGGGTGTACGAGGGTGACTTGCTCACCCTCGCTCGGTTCATTGGAACCGAGGACCTGTCGGAGGGGATGGTGAGATGGATGGCTCTGTACCTGCGAGTCCAGGAAGCGGAGATTGAAAAAAAGAAGCCTCAGCAGGCTGATATCGCAGCCCTCGAAGCCGCTATAAAGGGGCGATTACAACCCCCCGAAATCCCGAAATTATGGCTCTCGACGAGTCCCGTAGGGAAA
>MU160191.1:81678-98194 GCA_015888305.1 Antheraea pernyi
CCCAGTGTGGGTGATTGCCTGTTTTATAATGTTGGCTAGATCCCAGCGTGGGTGATTGCCTGTTCATAATGTTGGCTAGATCCCAGTGTGGGTGATTGCTTGTTTTATGATGTTGGCTAGATCCCTGATTGCCTGTGTTACGATGTTGGCTAGATCCCAGTATGGGTGATTGCCTTATTATTATTTTTGTACCTATCCAAACCATCCTTCCTTAAGCGTGTGGCTGGTCACCAAGAGCATCCTTATCCCGGTCTAAGAGGCTAGATCTCAGTGTGGGTGATTGCTTGTTTTATGATGTTGGCTAGATCCCAGGATGGGTGATGCTGTAGCTGGTTGTTGGCTATTGTAAGGACAGGTAGAATTAAACGTCACTCGATATATATGCACGTCACTGATTTATTGTAATCACAGAGCTATTATAAGCACAAAGTTTACTACACACTTCAATTCGATACTCAGACGGAAAGAGCTACCGAGCGTTAATGTGGTGCAAGACTGCCCCGAGTCGAAGCACGCACGGCCTTTTATGGCTGGCTATCCCTACCCCACTTGTAAGGCGTGGCTAGATGGCGTTATCGGCGGGTGGGGTAGTTACATGGCTTGGCTTGGCTATGGCGATACTTCCGGTGGCAGCACTAGGCATTACGTACGGTAGTGCTTCCGGTGGGCTTACGTACAGTAGTGCTTCCGGTGGGCAGTACCATGGCGCGATACATTGTACTTCCGGTTGTTACACTATATTTTAATAGTGGTAAGCCTTGTAATCAAAACACGTTTATGAAATGTTTTTGTTAATGGTTTTGTAATGTGTTTTTAAATGCCTTTGTAATATTGTATTTGTAAGCGCCGAGAGCGCGCTTGAGTCAGAATGGCCGTATCGGCGCCTACCCACATTATTGTGTCATCCGGTCACGCCTCTCTCCGGTATAAAAGGAGCGGAGCGACCGTCGTTTAGTCAGTCTTGGCTCTGGCACCGTGCGGTACATACGTGCTGTGCGAGTCGCTTGACCTAGACACTGAATAATTGATTTGTTAAGACAAGTAAAGTTACCGCATTGACAAGTAAGATATTGACGAAAGCATAAGTTTTAAGACTTCCAAAAGTGAAATTAATTGAAGCATTTCCATGGTAGCTAACTTTCAAATTTTTGTGTACTATGGTATGGTATGTTTTTTTTTTGTTTTGATATGGTACTACTACCAAAGGTACTATGGTTTTATCACAATTTTTTTTTTCACGGAAAAGTCTAGCTCGTTCGAATCTACGTCAACCGATGCAGTATCTTATCTATGTCCGGTGCCGCTGCGACATACCCGAGAGGCGAGACTACAACGCCACCGGAACATTACTGGCGCCACCATAGCAAAGATATATTGGGGAGCTACTATTGACCTGCGATACCGCGCTATTGACTATATTGGGGGTATTACTAATGACCTCAAACTCTATTGGTTGAAGTTATTGGCTGTTCATCATTCACCCCGGTGTGAGACGTCATTGTTTAGAGTTCAGCATATAAAGGGCAAGATGTTGTTAATCTGGACGCACTCCTACGTAGAAGTTATCGTAAGGTGCAGCACGACTCGGATGAATTGTCACAGTGTTTACAGAATGTTATTGGTTTCCCTGACCGAACGGCTACGTTATGTTTAACACGCGCTACCACAAAGCTAACATCGCTTGGTAGAACTTTCTAGAAATTACATATTCTATGTATAATAGAAGAAACGTAAAAATCATATCCAGCAATATTTTATAAATAAAAAGAATATCGTTCAATTTCTAAATTACTGTCACCCTAAACCTAAGGGTGCACAAGTTAAGAAGTTCGTAGATTTGTCTCCATTGCGGATGAAATGATGTCGGTAATGTGAATAGTTTTGTACATACGAGCACTTCCTTGTTCTCGGGTGTTATGAAACAAAGCATCTGAGTTTGTGGATCATTTTACGACTGTAGACTGCCAAAACCTCAAAGTTTTATTAAACAATTATATTACAAAGTCAGTTCTACTTATTGTGGGCATTTTCCAAATTCTGGTTACTTAGACTGTCATAAGTACTCCCAGGTAAATTTCCAACTTTTTTTGATTCCTTAATTCTTAGATCTTCTTTCATTGGCAACAGATTCTCATCTTGAGGGTGGTAGTTAGCCCGGTGGTAGTAGTCCGGTGAAGCTGTTAAGACCTTGCGAGGTCAATTAAAAAGCGTAAAAATAGCGTAGTCAATTAAAAAAAAAATCATAGGAGGCAATCGAACAGGTGGATCATCTGATTTTAAGTGATCACCACCGTCCATAGACACTTGCAACACCAGGGGGGTTGCAGGTTACAAAAACTGCCAGCCAGTGTTTGGGGAAGAAGGAAGGGATAGAGGATGGGGAGGGGAGGTGGACCTCCGGCGCTCTCACTGACCAAACGAAACGCAACAATGCTAGCAGTCAAATCTAATCAAAATACCCTTCATTTAATTTAGACCCTAAGAAGGCGGGTAGAGCCACGTTGAAGCTGTTACTGGTATCAGCATGAATGTGTCGGCTCGCCGGGGGTACTACCGCCCGATCCACAGAAAATCGACATGATGTAACAGTGCTTGGATTGTTGCGTTTCGTTCGGACAGTGAGAGCGCCGAAGGACCACCTTCCTCCCCCCACTTCCCCTCTGCGACTATGGTAACGCACTTACGACTCTCCTGATGCTACTAGTGTCTATGGACAGCGGTGATTACTTACCATTAGGTAACCCAACTGTTCGTGTGCCACCTATAATATAAAAAAAGACCACGTGTGGCAGAGATCCCCACCGAGAGAGAAACTATCCATCGCTGGTCGCCCCTGTCATGCCAAACTGTGAAAAACTGGATACGTACAGGCTGATCCCGAAACGAGATCTGCAGAAGCGATATAGACTAGCTTTTATCCGCGGCATCGCTTACGTTAGTATAAATTTGATTTACGTTTCAGCTATGCGAAATTTTATGATGATTGCATGTTCATGCGTGATACCGTAACGAACAAACACGCATACAGACAAACTCACATTCGTCTTTATTATATTAGTTAACTTGTTTATATGTCGGAAAAAACGTGGACTTTGGTAATTAAAACACAAGATTGTTTTGGCTTTGTATATTACTATTTATTTTATTTTTAGCAACCAATTTTGTAATGGTCATTACTGCCATTGTCCAGTATGTAGTGATATTTCAAGTATCTTGTAATCATTTCAATGAACTAACAAGATGGTGCCCCGCTTGTTAGCACTATCTAGGGAACCTCTGTTGGTAATCAGAATCCAAGCTCCGTGGTATTATTTCCCATCCACTTTACTTGTGCATAATAACCAAACTATACGACGTAAAACACCACCAATATTACAAAATATAGAGCTAAATAACACAAGATTATGAATAAAATATGGAGTACACATATATACATGACAATCAGATCCAGCCAAAAACTCTGATTTGTACATTATAGTTCACACGACAATGAGTTACAGCTTTTTTTTTTTTATTTACGTGGGGAAATCCTTTATGGATACGCCACCCTCTCGGGGGAGAGAGTGGGTTATGTCCGACTCGCACGGACTAAAACCCCACGGTGTACCGTCCGCCGCATGGTAGGGGCGGCCAGGGATCGAACCTGCTGTCTACCTGAGAAACCGCCCCTGCGGCAGCCTGGCGAGTGAACGCCAGGCTTCGTCCTACTATAGAGAGACTACTGGGTACACAACCAGTCGTCTCCCCTCGTCAGCCTCACCTGTGCAATGAGGAGATGGGTCCCCCGACCCATCTCCTCAGGTTCGGCACGGTGAGTTACAGCTTCCTTGGTTACAGCGAAGCAAAAAGGACAGAAGTTGTATATGACATCTCGTAAAACGACGTGACGTTTGCGTTTAGTTACGTCTCACAACACTTGCGTTTAGTTACATATCTAACATTATATCTATTATATTAGTAATATATTATAGTAGGTAATGAAGTAATTGAAGCGGTGAGTAATATTTTTGTATTTTTATTCAAAGTTGTCTAAGAATAAAACTTCTTCTAGAACGAGATGCGTAAAAAGGACTTATTTTGTTTTTACCTGATTAATATTTACTTATTTATTATTTATTTATTATTAATATTTACCTGCAGATCTTACCGAACTTTTTGACCATTCTGAATATAGGTGAGGAAAATACAAATTTATGTACAAAATTTCATTAACCACATTTGTATTTATAATATTAGTTAGGATAAGCTCATGGAAGATATCCCATTAAATATTTTTAAGAAAAAAAAATTTTTATATATTCCAAACTATCTGACCCGTCCCCACTTCGTTGGACGGTAAACATTTATAAAAAACAACTTTTTGTGACTTAAATATAAAAGTTAGACATATGCTGTCTGCATATAGGCATTATCAAGCTCTACAACTTTTCTCTAGAACTCAACCATGTATCTCTCATCGTTAAGTCAGCGTTCGTAAGAAACGTTTTCGTTCGTCCGTTTTTTCTTCGACTTTGCAAATCCGGCTACCAACAAAAAAGTCTTTTCATTCTTCAGTTTAATATATATCCTATGACACTCACCAATAACGTGGATTTCAATTGGTAGAAGAATTTTTCGAATCGGTTTAGTAGTTCCTGAGATTACCCCTTACAAACTCACAAACTTTACCTCTTTATAATATTAGTATAGATAAAAATAAAAGTATATCCATTTTTTGGAGATTTAAGAAACTTATAGAATATAAATCATCTTTTATATCTGCCTATCATTATATATTATAGCCGTGAAGAAAAATAATATAACTCACGTTCGGTATCGTTTAAATGGGCTGTTTTCTCGAATGTTTGAATAAAGCGTTCATGAATAATTGGCGAGTTGTTGATTCTGAACGCGGCGAACGCAAGTGACCTAGGTCACGATGACGTCACAGGTATATGCTTTCACCAGATATCATAACGACAACGTGCAGATCATGTTAGAGATTTTTTTAGTAAATAATAAATCTCTTCAATATTTTGTTCGTAAGTATATCGTGATAAGTAAACAGTTCAATTTCTCAAACTATACTAATGTATAGTATGTAATAATTTGTGAAACGTTTTTAACTATAGAAATTAATTAAATTGAACCGTCTGTTTGTATGTAATAACTGCTTTTTGCTAAATGGATATTCAATTATATTCTTAAAAACAAGTTTTTAAATTAGTGTTTATTTCGGCTAATCTCCAAATTGGTTGGGCCGATTATGACGGAACTAAAGAAAATTCGGCTTCCACACAAACACAGGCTGACTTGTTAAACAGCAGCAATATTTTCAGGTGTTACTGAGTAGTCCTTTCTGGTTCTAAATCAATAAAAAAATAGGTGCTTAATATTTGACCTAATTATCTAGAGAAAAATTATGATAACTATAGACTTAAGATAATTTTACTATTCTGAATAACTTGTAAACAACTTAGAGTGTGTCAATATAGTAATTTGATTTATTTTATGTGAGAGTACATATTTGCTACCTTATAATATAGCAACCGCTTCACCTGTGTAGGTGGAGGATAAAGGAGGCCATTTATTAGTCTTAATAATATTAGTATAGATAAAAGCAATATTTCTAATGTATCACACTGTCATATACACACTGGGTTGCAACCACCATGTATGAGGTGAAAAAGCCCGTCATAGTGATTCGCTTCTGCGGGTCGCGTTTCGGGATCAGCCTGTACATATCCAGCTTTTCGCACGCCGGCGTGACAGCGGCGACCATCGATGCATAGTGTGTCACGCGGTGGTCACCATTGTTTTTGGATTGTACTGTTCTTACCATCAGGCATAGTGCAGCCATTTTGCTGCGCTACTTAAAAAAAATGTATTAATGCGATCATAAATAATATAATATATAAATGTCATTAGCGAAATTTTAACAAAAATTTTCGAAATTATAAACAAGATCCGCCATTTTTAAATCAGGATCTTAGAAAATCAGCCGAGAGTTTTATTTAAACTCATAATTGTATTTGATTGAAATATGTCAAATATGATAAAATAATATTAAAATGTAGTGTTAAAAGTTTCAATAAGAACAAAAAAAAACCTTTATTCTTTGAAGCAAACAGTTTCGTTAGTAGATTAAAAAAAATGTACAATTAAAAAAAATGTATTATATACATTTTTTGGGTCAGGAACCCTCACGGGCATCCTTAATACACCCTTCTAAATTATTACCACAATCTGATCATTACTTTCGGAACGCATAGATGACACACATAATAATAAATAATTAATTTCATTGTAAAAAAATCGTAGGACCCTTATCGCTATCATTTGACAATAATTCTTATAAACGGCCGGTAATTAACTATTTGTAAATAATTAACGTCAAGCAGCCCCAATTATTTTTACGATCAAGTTAAAAATTATCTTGTTGACAAATTAATTCTTATTTTAAATTTTTAATTCTACTACCAATAAATGTGTATTTTAGTTTTTTTTTTTAAACTACGATTTATTAATTGTAATTTTATAATAATTTCGTGATACTTAAACCTATATAACCCGTCTATCCATTTACTACTCATAAATTTTATCATTACTATTCAACTTCTATTGCAGAGCAAAAAACAGAGCGTCGTGATAGCATTGTATCTGCCAGTAACAGTCTCGTAAGAATACATTTAAATACGTAGACAGATACTTACATTTTATTCATATATTATATACTAGCTTCTACCCGTGACTTCGTCTGCGCGGAATATTTACTTTAGGCTAATTAACACGCAGTGGAAGCTCTCAAAAAGAAAAAAAAGGAGAAAATCGGTCCAACATTTTGGAAACAGCAATGCGGACATAGCCGCGGACAAATAAAATAGAATATGTCAACCGCTATAATTTCGGTTAACTGCCTGTAAAATTCCCGTTAGAATAGGTCCAGCCGTTTTGGAGATTAGCCGGAATAAACAAACAAACAGATAAAATATAATAATATAAAAATACAGACGAGACATCAAATTTTTTTTTGTTCTTGTAGCCATTCATAAAAGAAGTTGTTATGTTAATTTTACATGCACCCGCCTTATTTTTACGTAATAGATTACGAACAAAAAAGTGGAAACAAAACTAACGTAGAATAAACTTTTTGGATAGGAACACGATATAAACTTTGAAAATGTTTGCGATAGAAACTTACCACATTACCATGACAATGTACCAGTATATACTTACGTTAAACGCAGCGAAAGTTCTCAAAATGAATAAATGTCTGATTTTGAAACATTCTTCATTGGTGCTCCGCTTCTATTGGTCTTAGCGTGATGATATATAACCTAAAAAAAAAGCCTTCGTCGATAAACCTCGATAACCGAAAGATTTTCTCAAATCGGACCGGAAGTTCCTAGCACGATCAACCATACAAACAAACAAACTCGTCAACTTTCTATATTAGTTTAGATGACTACTACTCTTCTTCCGTACTTGACTCGCTCGATGCTCGATTATAGCGTCCACTCTGGACGTACACTTAAACATCGTAAGGAGACCATAGTATGGTGGTAGGGTATTTTTTAAATCCGCCTGGCTACTAGCATCCTCACGTTGAAAATCTGTCGTCGCACTTGAGAACCAGTACCCTCTAAGTATGCCATGTTTATCATCTTAGACGACGTCTTCATTTAGTATCACATGAGATATTGGTCAAATGTTAAAATCTATATATAGAAATAAAGAAATACTTTATTGTTGGAACAATCATATAATACCAACCTCTCCTTTTCATAACCGTACCACGCGCGCTGGTCTTGGGAGTCACAGTTTTACGGTAAAGCCTATCTGGGCACGAACCAAAAAGTTCGCAACGTCCTATCTTTGCCGTACCGTGAAGCTGTGGAACGATCTCCCGGCCAGTGTGTTTCCTCCTTCCTATGTCATGGGGTCCTTCAAGCGCAACGTGAAGAGATACTTACGCAGGCCGGCATGACAGCGGCGAACGGCGATGGATTGTATGTCTCTCGGTGGTCGCCATTGTTTTTGGATTGTACTGTGCTTACCATCAGGCACATTACAGTCATTTTGCCAAGCTACAATAAAAAAATTAAAAAAAAAAAACATTTCAAAATGTAATATAGTTGTCCAACAATTGACGAACCCGTTGAGCAAAAATCTGCAATACAGTACTGCCGCGCTGATTTTCTATGGGAGCCTATATGATGATAAACGGACGTTCAGTCGGTCATAGTTAATACAAAATTTAAAACGAACAAACAATTAACACAGACACACATAACACGTCACGGATGGTCACATTAAAGAGATATATATAGCTACTGTAACCACAAATTTAGGATTAAACAAAACAAATATAAATTTAGAAGAAAAAATAAATAAAAAAAACACGCCAATAAAGAGAGCTTACAATAGAACTGCGTGAATATATTGTACGTCACTTTAATTAATGAGTTTGAAATTGCAATAGATAATACTTATATCAGCTTATATCAGAGTTCAAAGCTAAGTTTACTCTTTTTGGATCCACATGGCGGTGGGATGTTGTTCCAACAACGAGTGGCAGCATATTTAAATGACCCTCTGAAATCGGTAGTTCTATGGAGAGGTATCGATATATAGTCTATAAGTATCAAGTATAAATACAGTATAAAAATAGAAATAATTTATGTAGTGATGTAGGTGTAGGAGTATTTGTAGGTGGTAGAGCCACGCTGAAGTTATTACTGGTTTCAGCATGAATGGATCGGCTCGCCCGGGATAGTACCATCTTCTCACAGAAACACCGATGTGAAGTAACAGTGTTTACATAGTTGCATTTCGTTCGGTCAGGGAGAGCGCCGGAGGCCCACCTCCCCTTCCCCCCAAACACAACCTAGCAACATACTGGCGACTCCCCTGATGGTGCTAGTGTCTATGGATGGTGCTAGTGTCTATGGACGGCGGTGATCACTTAACATCAGGTGACCCGACTGTTCGTTTGCCTCCTTGTAAAATCCTCCAAAAAAATTTAAGCTTTCAGTCAATATTCAAGTTATGGCTACCTTAAACTTATTCAAGATTATAATACAGAATAAAAATTCTTCACGAGCGCTGTGACAGACGTTATCAATGTATTTATACAAGCAAGTAACGTGTTCACAGAAATAACCATAACAAAGGAAACAAGGCAAACTAACAGTAAAGTTGAAACATCAAAAGGTCTTATAACTCGACTGTGGGCGAGTGTGAGGACTCGTGAGGAGCTGCGAGCAATTAACTAAACTAAGAGATCCGACCTCACTATGAGCACGTTTCGCCCACCAGTTTCCATTTGACAAGCTTACATTTGACACAGACAAGAGAAAACAGATAGTAAAATAATTGCTAACTTGATCTTATTTTAGAAACGTTGGTAATCGATTATTGTTGATATTCCAAAGCATTCCTGATGAAATTAATAATAATATGCAGAAACTCAGAAATAATGGAATCATAGCATAGTCACAGTCGCCGGATCATTCACATTTGTGTAGATACAAAAACAATCGTAAATCAGGAGTATTTAGTATTTATGGCACTATATATACTTAGCCTAAAACATGTTGTTTGGGGATTCCGTAACTGTATTCAAAACTACATCACTGCATTTGCTGTTACAGTATTCATTTTTACTGTTAATATTCGATTTTGGTAGCTCTTATTCGATTAATTAATAAAGATGGCATCATGCATGATGCTTTTAAAAGATCTTTACCGGAATGCCATTCAATTATGACTAAACACTGTTGTGCACTGAAATGCTTTTTAAGTAGTGTCCTTGCATTATATAAAGGATATATAAAAGAAGATGTAACGTTGTTATGGTTTCTGGTTGTTATTTTTTTTTATTGTAGCACGTCAAAATGAGTGCACTGTGCCTGATGGTAAAATAAACAATCCTAAATCAATGGCGACCTCCGAGTGGCACACTATCCATCGCTGGTCACCGCCGTCATGCCGGCCTGCGAAAAGATGGATATGCACAGGCTGATCCCGAAACGCTACCCGCAAAAGCGAATCACTATGACGGGCTTTTTCGCCATATACATGGTGGTTGCGACCCAGTCAGGCTGTAAAACCCTACCACCCCGCTATCGCCATTGCCTCGTTCGTTATTCAGCAGGGTGTACCACGTGCAAGTGAGGTTGGCGTGGATGTCTCAAGGCTTAGATGTTATTTGACACCCCTTACAACCCACTTAGTATTTATTTATTGAAGCTCCACAAAACTGAGTTCAATGAACAAAAATTTACATGAACCCTGCTAAAAGTGAAAACAACATGTATAAAATAAGACAAAGTCATATAATTAAAACAAAGAAAAATTTAAATTAAACGATTTTTTTTCTAGTTGAGGCCAAACAAATACAAATGAATATATCAAATATAAAAAGTTAACTATTACAAAAAAAAGCATGCGATACAAAGGGTAATGTTGCCCTACATTAGTTTTTGCTAATGGTAGAAAAAAAGTTTGCCTGTTAAATAAACTGACACTGAAGAGTATATTTTGAAAATAATCAAGATATTCTAGGAAACCGTGTAGTAATTTGTATACACACATTAGAACAGCCACCTTCCTACGAAGCTGTAACGGTTTTCTTTTATAACGCACTAAACGGTTTTTACTTTGAGTACGAGGTTTAGCTTTTGTTTTGATATCCGTTGTTTTAATTTCTTATTAAGGTATAGGTAAGAAACGTTTTCGTACTCTAAAATGTAGTATTCAATAAATGACTATATAAACAAATTGAATTACTGTTATTTATTTTAATTGAAAGATCCGACAAACACGAATACTATAGAATAAAAACTTGTCCAGAGTGAGCTAGCTGTTCTACATTTTCTACGGTTCTAGTCTCCTACAGTGTTTACAGTTTCTAAACATCTATTAACGCTGAATTCTGAGACGAAGACACTCCACTTCACACGTTGTAGCAGATTTAATCGGATTTCACGTACACGAAATGAGTGATCCGAATTGAGATATGTGACAGAACCGAATATGCGGCTACTTTTCAAATTTCGACCGGGATTGTAACCGAAACATATGTGATTAAGTGGAATTTAGTTTAGTTCTGTTTAGACCTACACCCAATTCTAATCACTACATATTGTAACTACATACTACATACTAACAAAGTCCTCTGCCACTTCTATCTGTCTGTCTGTTCGCGATAAACTCAAAAACTACTGAATAGATTTTCATGCGGCTCCCACCAGTAGATAAAGTGATTCATGAGGAGGTTTAGGTTACAGTTTGTCAAGGTTTTTTATTCTTATAAATGCGAGATAGCGTCCGCTAGGCCCGCTAAAGTATTTCTAAATAAGTAACGGAAAATTCGTTTTTTTTTTTGTAATTTCCAAGCACGATAGAATGGCTGCACTGTACCTGATAATGAGTACAGAGCAATTAATTTAGCAGTAGCTACAATTCAGACTTATAATCCTTCAACAGCCACCGTCGTCATGCCGGCCTGCCAGCCTCGTGACAACTAAATAACTGTTGCAGCAACATCCTGTCCCAAAATGTAACAAAAAAAAAGATGTAACGGGTATATGTTGATCGCAATCCAGTTACGTCTACGTATACAGATCGCTCTTAATTAAATAAAACTTTTATTTTAAGTAGCGCCTATATACAGCTCGTAATCTTTACAAATTCTTTGCAATTTTTTCCTTTTTGGTATTACAATTATTGCTTAACATATTCGCTATAATAACAACACGCATTATGTGAAGATGTCAGTCAACTATTTACTGAATTATATAATAAACTAGTGGGTCCGGCAGACGTAGTCCCGCCCTGATAATAAAAAAAACTTTGACAAATTATATACCTAAACCTTCCTCATGAATTACTTTATCTATTGGTGAAAACCGTATGATAATCCGTTCAGTAGTTTTTGTGTTTACAGACAGACAGGCGTGGCAGAGGACTTTGTTACAGTAGTAGTAATACAGTTCGTTACCTCGAGACATGTAAAGCGCAGATTTAGCAGTAGGATTATTTGTAGGAACGAAAATCTAAAAAGTTAATTCTATACTTTACAGTTTAAAAAAAATAATGCGTTTTTTTATGTCATAAGTGGCAAACAGGTGGGTCACCTGCTGTTAAGTGATCACCACCGTCCATGGACACTAACAACAACAGAGGAATCGCAAGTGCGTTGCCACCCTTTGGGGGGACAGGATTAGGGGAGGGAGAGGGAGAGGAGGAGAGGGGAGGGTAGGTGGGCCTCCGGCTCTCTCACTGACCGAACGAAACGCAACAATGGCAAGCACTGTTACTTCACGTCGATTTTCTATGAGAGGGTGGTACTACCCCGGGCGAGCCGACCCATTCAAGCTGAAACCAGTAATAGTTTCAGCGTGACTCTACCACCATCAAAAATGCGTTATTTTAAAGTAATCAACCACACGCTCCTCGCTTATCACTTGTTCTTAAACCCACTATAAAGATCACTGTTACACCCAGAATGTTTGGAGTAAATCCAAGTATGTGAGCCGTATCGATGCCCTGGATAAACTTCGTAGCCCCGTGATATCCAACGGTGGCTCTCTGCCAGTCTGCAAGCCGACCCAATTAAAAATAACTAAAATCATCCAGTGATCTAAAATTCAACCATAATAAAGGATCCAAGCTTTTCTTTACGTGTTTAATATATAGTTATTATTATTTGTAACTCTTTGTTGTTTTTTTAGCAGTTGAAGCTTATATGGAGGAGAAGTGCATAAAGCCCTTTTTATATAAAATGCATTAGAAATACATTAAAGTAAAAATATGCATTACTCACACTAATGCTTCAATTTTACACAACATATACACACATGTAAATAAAAAAGACAATTTGACATCCTTCAATAAAGAACTTCAAAAAAGGTTGCGAAAGAGATTGCAATGCTCGACTGTATGTATTATTTTACTCTTACGTTCCAATTACCCTTTTCATTCTACATTCTACAATGATATTATAACATACCCTTTGACAAAAGAACCCTAATAAAATTCAAACTTTAAAAAATCAATTAACTATGGTCGTCGACTGTCGACCTCTGGGCGCCCACTAGTTATTATTAACCCAGCTAAACTACAATGAATGCTTTTAATGATAAGAAAATTTCAACCTTAAATAACACATCTGTGCAAAACTTTGAACACTTGCTTCAAGATTGCCCCAGGTTTAGCACGAAGAGACTGGGACACATAATGCTTTGTGATAATCTTCGTATATGTCCATTCGATCTTTTGGGCTTGATGGAAATGCAATAAAATCGTTCAATAATTTTGCCAAGTATGTGATTGCTTGCTAATCTTAAGACATTTAACGGACTTTGAAATCACCACGACTCTCTTACCTTCATCTAAATCATTTTGAAATTACCACGACTCTCTTACCTGCATCTAAATCATTTTGAAATTACCACGACTCTCTTACCTGCATCTAAATCATTTTGAAATTACCACGACTCTCTTACCTGCATCTAAATCATTTTGAAATTACCACGACTCTCTTACCTGCATCTAAATCATTTTGAAATTACCACGACTCTCTTACCTGCATCGAAATCATTTTGAAATAACCACGACTCTCTGACTTCTGTCTATATCAGGACTAACAAATATTGGTGACTTAATAATATGCTCATGCAATACACCAAAGGAGTTTAGTACTGAATCATATCAAATTGCGATCACCCCTCTCTCCCTTTATATTGTCAATTCCAAATAATCTCTTAGCGAAAACAACTAGTATGGATAAAAAACAATTGGAGTTGTATTGGATTATTGTTGTACTTTTAAACTTTTACCGACTTTTAATTACTATTCATAAAGAAATGTAAACAGAAATGATAGTTAAATAAGGCAATTTTTTTCTTGCTTTGAGACTTATTTCGCGGAGACTTTGTACACTCAGACCCAGAACAATATTTTCTGTGAATGACACTAATAATTGGAATGTCAGATTAGCGCGACAATGGTAAAGAAATGACAGAAAAGAAATGTTGTCAACCTTTCAACAAACGTGGGCATACGTTCAACAGTCAGTTCAACAAACAGTCAACTTTCTATCTCCCAGTTAATGCACTGAAGGCTGGAGAAGGGACTGCGTCAAGCGGTATAGATATACTGGTCTATTTAGGCACTAAATATTGATAGTGAAGTATTAACGAGGAGTTTTTTGAAGGAAATTCATTTGTCAACTCGCCAATGCGTCTCACGACCAGTATGCTGATAAATAAATTAGTGGTAATAGGTGGTAGAGCCACGCCGAAGCTATTATTGGTTTCAGAATGAAAGGGTCGGCTCACCCGGGATACTACCACCCTTTCACAGAAAACCGACGTGAAGTAATAGTGATTCCATTATTGCGTTTCGTTTGGTCAGTGAGAGCGCCGGAAGCACCCGTCCCCTCCCTCTCCCCTCCCCCTGTCTCCCTCCCCCCAAACACAGGCGGTGGTGATCACTTAACATCAGATGACACGCCTGTTCGTTATTAATGTGTAAGGTACTCAAGACTAGATTTTCATTTTATACAGACAATTAGAAGTAAATCTATGGATAAATATACGTTTAAAATAATATGGAATATACGTTTAAATTTTGTTACAAGTTTCGACTAACACAATCAATGCCTTTGATCCATTTCACACCGCGGTAGAAAGAATTCTAAGGACCCCTTTAAGCATCCTGTCTCCTTGTAAATTGAGATAAAGTGGTTCTGATACGCGGATACAAACCCACTCAATGCCTCTGTGAAAGTTGCAATGAGGTCACTTGATTGCGTTTTATTTGTTCTCTGTTACAATCTTCTTGTTTTCATTTACGATTTTTAGATCTAATCTATACTATAGAGGTATATTATCTTGGTGGAACGGTGTAACGCAGAATAATGTTACCTACATCATACATTTTAAGAAATGGTATTTTGATAATCTTGCAGCGAGCGCATTACAGATCAACCATAGGCGCAGCGGTAGCTACCACTGCTATGCTATAATAAAAATGTAAAACTGTTGTATGTGTACATTGAATGTATTTCCCCAAACACGGACTGTTAGTTATGTATTATATTAAAATAAAGGGCTTTTCTCCTTCCTCTTTTATATTAGAGGGGGCAAGCGAACAGGCGGGTCGCGTGATGGCAAGTGATCACCGCCGTCCATAGACACTAGCTACACCAAGGGAGTCGCAAGTGCGTTGCTGGTCTGTGTTTGGGGGGAGGAGGAAGAGGGGAGGTGGGCCTCCGGCGCTCTCACTGACCGAACGAAACGCAACAGTGTAAGCACTGTTACTTCACGTCGGCTTTCTGTGAGATGGTGGTAGTACCCCGGGCGAGCCGACCAATTCATGTTGAAACCAATAATAGCTTCAACGTGGCCCTACCACCTACAGGTCTGGCGTTGAGCGCGCAACTCCTGTAAAAACTACTGAATTAACGATCAACTTTTTTTGCTTCAAGGAGATTTGGTTCTTATGTAGAATTTATTTTTATCACGGCAGCGTCATTTAATATAAAGTTATTAAAGTTCTAAGGACTTACGTTTTTGATAAACACGTGGTACTTATGTTTTTCCCCATTGTATGATAGAATATATTATTAAGAAAATAAACGACGTAGACGCAGTCACGGGTATATACGCTAGTAGGTAATAAATGTAAAAAAAAACTTGAGAAATTATATTAATAAAATATATACGACGAGGATGGGATTCGAACCCACGCGTGCAGAGCACATTGGATTAGCAGTCCAACGCCTTAACCACTCGGCCACCTCGTCATATGTTGTTTTCTTATAAATAACAATATATACTTATACACAAATATGTCGTGTTTGTTCAAATGTTTATTACCCATTTATTAGTTGAAAGTCACGAACACATTTAAATACTTTTTTTTTTTATCATAAGAGGCAAACGAATAGGTGGCACATCTGATATTAAGTGGTCACCACCATCCATAGACACTTGCAACCCCAGAGGAGTCGCAACACCAAAGGGGGGAGGGGAGGGGTGTTGTGTAACCGGTGCTCTCACTGACCGAACGAAAACGCAACAATGCAAGCACTGTTACTTCGCGTCAGTTTTCTGTGAGAGGGTGATACTACTCCGGACGAGCCGACCCATTTATACTGAAACCAGTAATAGCTTCAGCGTGGCTCTACCGCCTACAGTATTAATGTACTCAGAACCATCATTCAGGTTCAATTACACTTAAAGATTAACCTATCTATATTTATTTCATTTTGTTTACTACATTTTGTGATATATAACTGTAAGGCCACTGACAACGATTATGACGTTAAAATTATATTGCGTATATGTCACTGGGGTAAGCTGTGTAAATGTTTGTTGTTATTCCTCTCTTCATAAAATATACCACTAACATAGTAAACATAGACACATTAGATAAGCACCAAGTGCCTGAGAAGCAAAATAATTTTGTTTATCGAAACTTATCCAATTTTTTTCTGATATCCTTTTATTTATGCCTAAGAAAATTT
>MU160192.1:0-42381 GCA_015888305.1 Antheraea pernyi
TGTTAAAATATTATTTTGTGAACTGGTAGTAAATATTATGTCAAATAGTCATTATAATTATTGCAACTTATTTTTATAATTACTTAATACATTATAAAATAGTATTAATATACCCTAGATTTTTGGTACTTAATAGTTTTTTTTATATCATAGGAGGCAAACGAACACATGGGTCACCTGATGTTAAGTGATCACCACCGTCCATAGATACTTGCAACATGAGGAGAGTCGCAAGTGCGTTGCCAGCCTGTGTGGGGGAGGGGGGTAGAAAGGGTTAGGGGAAGGGAAGGTGGGTCTCCGGCGCTCTCACTGACCGAACGAAATGTAACAATGCTAGCACTGTTACTTCACGTCGGTTTTCTATGAGAGCACGTCAGTTTTCTCTGAGAGGGTGGTACTACCCCGGTCGAGCCGAGCCATTCATGCTGAAACCAGTAATAGCTTCAGCGTGGCTCTACCACCTACAATAATTAGTAAAATAAAAAATAGCAAAGTAAAAAAAAAAGTAGTAAATAGGTTAATAAAATTTCACTCGATGATAAGTGACGATGTGGTCTGAGATAATATTATGCTGAGCCAAATGAAGTTAGAGGAGGGACTGGACTGTCAAGTGCAGCTAGCGAGAAACATTAATATGTTTGGCGACAAATTTTGAACTTAAGCGTGGTAGCTAGCCCGGCGGATATAAAAAAATGCCAATGCCACCGTAATTCCCAAAGTATTCAATCAAAATCTCTGTCTCTAATCGAATAGAATTATTTTGAAACTATATATTGTTAATTTTTATAAAATTTGCCAATACGAATAATTTAGTAAGCTATAACTGTAGTTCTATTTAGATGTAGCTGTATTGTATTTTTCACATAATAACATAGGCATTTAATTAGACACGTTTCAACAGTATTACATAATTCTACATTATTTTAGCAAATCGATGTCTTTTTTTTTCGAACTGACTACGCTATTGACCCAGCAAGGTCTTAACAGCTTCACCGGACTACTAAGGCGAGCGCTTAAGGCACTCAGCCGATTTTATTTTAATAACTAGCTCAAGGGTGCGCGGCACACCTCGGCTTTGGCTGTTGCCTGATAAATGCAATTCGCGACCTATCTGAGCTAAGCTAAGCTAACTATTCCTACATATATGAGTTGTTGAAACATATATGTGTACCAAGCATACATACCTCAACAACCCTTATATATATTTCGTATCGGATAATATTCTAAACTGTTTCAGTTTGATAAGGGGAAAAGAATGAAACCCTTCCACTTGCATGTGTAAGCGTGTATGCGTGCACGTGTGTGGAGGTGATATGAGTAATGTTGGCGCAGTGATGTAAGATTTTGTGTCACTGTATCGCGCGAGCGGCGTACTCAAGGGCTCCACGCCGAGGGAACGGACCTAGGCTTGAGCAGCTGCCGAGGGGGGCCTAGTCTGGTGTGCGGGAGCGAAATTTATCCCTAGACCACGGCGACGTGATCTGTGGTTACGCGTGCGTGGGGGTGAGCACGCTCTGTTTGGAGAGACATGCTGGTACTGATCGTTCACTGCCGTTATTTCATCGGGAGGGTCGGTCCTGTTATTGGCTTTATGTCATCTTTCTATCTTTACTTCTGTCTTCCTTGTTTTGTGTTTGTGGGTACCAGTAGACAATACTTTTGTTCAATTGTTTTGTGCCTCTTATGTTATGGCCTGTCCGTTTCCATTTCAGTTTTCTTATCTTTGTTATTACGTCATCTATTTTCTTACTTTTTCTAATTACTTTGTTTCTTATTCTATTACTTTTCGTTGTATTAAGAATGCTCCTTTCCATCTTGGTCTGGCTGCGTTTTAGTCTTTGGGTGTGTGCTTTTATGAGACCCCATATCTGACAATTGTATCTGTGAACGGATAATAAATACACTTTAATAATTTTTAATAAAATTACCAATACTAATAATTAAGCAAGATGTAACTGTAGTTCTGTTGTATTATCTACATAACGACACATTATCTAAAAAGGCTGGATTTTTTTTTATTTCTAATCATATTAGACATAGAGCGCGACTGGTTAGTCACCAGCAATATTTTTACAGGATAATCATTAATCGATTCTCGTAATAAATCAATAAAAAATAGTTGTTTAATATTTGACCTAATTATCGCGAGAAACGCAAAACGAACTGGTGTAACAATAAGGAAAGCAATGAATCACACCGTGCTACGCAGTCCCGCCCGCGTCCTCATCTCGACCCGCACCCCACTTCCCTTTGTTCGACCGTGTCGCGTTCCAATAATAAACAGTTACGTAATGATTAACCTTGAAAGCTTCCCTTTAATGTTGTTCATTGAACCTAGAATCATTTTTTACGTTTAAGAGTATCGTTCCCATACTTTTGAAAGCCTTAGAATAAACTTTAACTTAGGTTTTCTTGGTTGTTTATTAGTATTTGTTTTGATATTATTATTTTATGTTTAAAGTGACTATGAACTACCAAAGGATAGAAGAGTGTTAAACTTTAAACAGTCACCTGGTATAAATCCAAATTGTAACTACAAAAAAACAACTTATATATATGTCTAGATTTAAAATGTGCGTGCTTTACGTGTATCTCATAATTATTGTGTATATTGCTAATAAACACAGCCGGTAATGGAAACCTCAGATGATTAATGCATTAATTCGCAGGAATCCCAGCAGATGGCGGCGTTGATGCTTTATTAACGTATTGATTGCAATGCGGAAACTTCGCTGGATATCGATAATGGAAACCCGGCATGATATTGTGATTAATAATGTAAGTTACGAAGTTGCATAATTGATTATTCTAGGGACACGGAGTTTAGTTGACGTTTCAGACTACCTTTTTTGTTTTGTTTTGTAATATTAAACTGCTTTTAATAATCTTACTAGCACACGTAACACGTATTTCTCATAAAATAATAAAACCATTTCCACGATATCGAAGTGGCTGGCACCCGCTATTTATTTTATATATTTATTTCAGTTATAATTCCTAATAACTTGTGGGACTAGATATTGAACTTCTGCAGGGTCAATTTAACATCTGTTACATATGCTTATGTACATTTATGTAGACTGAAGGTACAAGGAAATTAATTCTTCGGAATGCTTCGATCAACAATAACTAGATAAAGGGTCACGTACAAATCAAAGCTAAAAGCCGTCCGCGTAAATATATACGTATGTGTAGCTATTTGTTTACTAAGAAAAGGAGAAAAAAAGTTTTAAAACTGTTTTAAGTTCAACCTAATTACAACTATAACACCTAGTAATAAAGTCACAAATGTTCAAAATATTATCTAATACTTACGATAAAACGAGCAAAGTAATAAATTACTCCCCTCACTAATGAAAAGATAACATAAACAACATTTAGTGTGAATTCAACCTTACTACGTAATGAATAAAGCACGTTTTCTCGTTATTGTGCGTGTTTGTGTCTAGCGAGGCCAAACATTTGTATCACTGGTTTAAAATTGGCAATTTTGTTCAAAATTTGATATTATTTGTTAGTTTAAAGCCTAAAATATAACTTATTCAACATATATTTAGCGAAAGTAAGATACTCCGGCCGTTAAATTGCTTTTTCGGGTATTATTTTTGCATCTTTTGAATACACTGCTGCATGTGAAACGGGCTTACATTGGCTGTGTTTCAAACTAAACAAAATAAGGGCACACATTTCAAGTGAGTTCTTATTTACTGAGACGTATTTTTCGCGCCGACCGTTTATCTAGTTATTGTTGATCGAAGTCGGAATGCATCGAAAATAGGAAACTCATTGGCAACAGGCATAATTTAGTTTAAGGTACTTTTATACTATATTTTTTATAAAAATCAGATCTTTGTCCAAGCTGTAAGAATAGCGGCGAAAATAAATCAGAAATTAAATTAAAAAAGAAGATACGCATTTTATTTAAGCGTAAAAATAAATTAATTCTTAACCTTACATATAAATTCTTGAAACAAATGAAAGAAGTGAGAAATAACAAACGAATTAACCGCAATAGAAAAGAGAAACCGAATTAGGGATTCCGTGGTGGATATCTTTTGCGAAAAAGGAGGCTGAAATTACGGTGGGCTGTGATTTGAATTTATTGCCCTGAGGCTAATTTTATTTCGGCGGGTTTCGGAATATGGCCTCGCGAGCTTCTTGCCCATTACCGAGACAATATTGTAAACGATGCCTCAGCTTTACACTGTATCTTTGTACAATCAAAAACAGAAATAATTGTTTATTTTATACCATTTTTATATTGAGATAAACTTTTATTACATTTTTATCAAAATGCTTTTTCATTTAAGTAAATTAAAATATTTAACAAAGAATGTATAGTATATAACGCATGATCTTTTATATTAATTGTAATTACGTAAAAATTAATTACGAAAGTTGTTGCACCTAAGTGTTTTTTATTGTTAGATTGGTTATAGGTTGTATTGTTATTAATTTTATGTTTTCGTTTAACTGAGGTGTTTAGTTTATCGTATTTTTCTAATAGTACCAAAATACACAATTAATTGAAAAACCCAAAGAAATCGCCAAAGGCAACGATTAATTGTAAAAAAAATAAATAATAAGAGCAGGATCAAAAAATTTAGAGTTTTGTTAAATTTATTTACTGCTTGCCCACTTGTTGCATAAAATCAGTCAGCAATTGGATATGATATTATATTGGGCAAAAAAGGAAGCTTATAAACTAAATTTATTCTAGCTTACATACTTATCTTATTCTAAGTACATACGATCTATCTTATATACTAATTTATATCTGGTTTACATACACTGTGATTTAAAAATGCCGCAGAAACTTATCGAAGTAATCACTATTTACATTAATTATTGGTGCTAATATCTGGATCACGTATGATTGAATTTCTTTTAGAGTCGATAATATTTTTGCAATAGACTTAATGTAGGATTCCCTTGAATCGTCTTTGTTGAAAACTTCTTGAAAGCGAAATAGTGAGAGTTCTAATTGGCTGCATATATGGATGTGTTCGATTCTTGATCTCTCGTAGCGGGGGTACTCAGTCACAAGATGCTCCAGCGTTCGTATTGATGTTTGGTTCCATGGGCATTTGTCGTCATCAGCGATGTGGAGTTTGTGTAGGTAATATTTATGGAAACCATGTCCGGTGAGAAACAGTAACAAATGAGAAATTAAAGTAGGTGGTTCTCCACAAGCGTCTCATGTGTTCGAGTCTTGGTAGCAACGTTTTGGTGTGTTTCCCCTGTTCGACACTGGTGTACCTTTATTGCCAGATTTTTCTGTTTTTTGGACCAGACTAGGCCCCCCTCGGCAGCAGCTCAAGCCTAGGTCTGTTCCCTCGGCGTGGAGCCCTTGAGTACGCTGCTCGCGCTCAAGTCTATGATGTTACTCGACACCCCTTACAGAGATGCTCCAGCGTTCGTATTGATGTTTGGTCCCATGGGCATTTGTCGTCATTAGCGATGTGGAGTTTGTGTAGTTAATATTTATGGAAACCGTGTCCGGGGAGAAACTGTAACAGATGAAAGTTAAAGTTGGTGGTTCTCCACAAGCGTCTCATGTCTTCGAGTTTCGGTAGCTACGTTTTGGTGTGTTTCCCCTGTTCGACGCTGGTGTACTTGTCTTGCCAGATTTCTCTGTTTTTTGTGCGCCAGACGTATCTGGCGTAAAGCGTCGGTAAGGGTCTTTGATAGTAAATTCATAAATATTTACTTTTACTTCTTTCTATATTCATCAAAATATTGAGCATTTATAAAATATCTGTTTGTGATTGTACTAAAACTTACATCTACAGGTAAATGTGGTTTCTTAATAATAAAAAAGCGGGAAAAGGGAAAACTCTGGGGAAACGGGCACTGTTTATCGAGAAACAAAGGCAACTGAGACATACAATATGCATAATGATTGTACTAAATTAGGACAACAACCGTACCTTTTATGCCAACTTAAATTGCTTATTGCGCACCATTGTGAAGTTTTTACGATATAATAAAGAATAACTTTGTTATCAGCACAAATTACTTGAATTTATCAAATGTTGGGTCATGATTATTGTTTGGGTGTTCTACTCCGGTATTACAATTAAAAGGACTTTACTATAAATATTAATCTATACTAATATTATAAAGTTGGAGGGTTTGTTTGATTGTTTGGTTGAACGCGCTAATCTCTGGAACTACTAGTCCGATTTGGAAAATTCTTTCAGTGTTCTATATGTCATTTATCGAGGAAAGCTATATATATTATAATCACGTTAAGATCAATAAGAGCGGAGCACTAATGAAGAATGGTTCAAAATCGTTTGCCTTAAGGAACTATTCCACGCGGACGAAGTCACGGGCAGAAGCTAGTAGTTTATATAATCGTGAATAAGCCTAGTGAACAAAGCTGTGAAAATGAGAATTTATCTTATGACTCACATAAATTTCATATTAAAATTGTTTTATTTTTATGCAAATGGATACCGATGACTGCATTAAACTATCAAAATAAGGCTCACTGCATATGGGCTGTTTTGACAGCCGAAGTAAAATTTACGATCGCTCACCGGCCGCGATAAAACTGCCTTTGTCACAGACCAACACGGCAACACTCACGTTTTACGACCAAATAAATTTCCAAACACTATTATGATTCAAATCGAGAGTGGACCCACAAAATACAAACAACCCTTTTATCGAACTCGCATTCAAAAGATTCACAAAATATTTTTACAGAAACACGTCCCTGTGAAAGTGTTTTTTTTTCTTCTTGCTTTTATTTTTAATACCGGCTTTTTATGCTTTATAGAAGTCACGTTTATGGCCGACACTCGTTGTTAATAAATTACATCGGAACGGTTATGAATTTTTCTTTCAGGAAGGATTAGTAAGATTCTTAAGCAGATGCTGCTTTATTTTTATGAAGTGAAATATAAACTCGAAACGTTAAATGAAACATCTGTTACGATTATATCAATGTGGTAGCGTCACATTTCAAATAGCATCGATATTTAATGAAGATACGACTTTAACCAGTTTTGCCTGCGGTTACGCACGCGTTTGTGATTATTTGTTAACAGTAATTTATTTAGTAAAATGGATTTTGTTTCAATATTCTTTGTGCGAATATATATACAGGCCTATGCCTATAAATGCCAATTGTATATAAGCGATGATAGCTTACTTCAGTGGTTTTCAAACTTTTTTTTTTAAACGGGGCACAAACAAGGTTCTCTCATGGTGTCGCGGGCCGCAAACTACAAATATTTAGGTAATAAATAAAAAATCGTAATTTCAAATTAACAACGTATTAATCTAGTAAAGAATAGTTGTCCAATAAAACATGCTTTTTTATATCATAGGGGACAAACGACCTGGGTCACCTAATATTAAGTGATCACCACCGTCTATAGACACTTGCAACACCAGGAGAGTCACAAGTGCGTTGCCATCCTGTGTTTGGGGGGAGGGGAGGAAGGGAAGGGGAAGCGAAGGAGAGGTGGGCCTCCGGCACTCTCACTAACCGAACGAAACGCGACAATGCAAGCACTATTACTTCACGTTGGTTAAGTTTGGTCCAGCTCTCTCACTGACCGAAAGAAACGCAACAATGCAAGCACTGTTACTTCACGTCGGTATTCTGTGAGAGTGTGGTACTGCCCAGGGCGAGCTGAAACCAGTGATAGCTTCAACGTGGCTCTACCAGCTACGTAAAGTCTTATAAAAGGATACAACTAAATTCAATTATGATTTTCGTGATGCCGCAGTTGAAGCTAATGTTGAGCTTAGAAGTCTTTATCTTTATCCAATTAATACCATTAACAATAAGATTTATAAGAATCGATGAACGTTTGTTATTCTTTTAGGCAAAAAGCACAGCTTAAAGGCTAACACATAGACTATAATTTATAAAGATGTTGTTTAAATTAACCAAAAAATAACGTATGTCACGTAAATTGGAAGAAATCCTGACATCTGCGATCTGCCTTTAAAGGCGACCTCTCTACCTTCTAGGTACGCCTCCAACAGCCGCCGCAGATACGGGGGCACCCCGAAAAAGCGGAGCGCCTCCCGTATGACAGCGTGCGGCAGACTGTTGAAGGCGTTGGCGATGTCTAAGGACTGGAACTACTAGTCCGATTTGGAAAATCTTTCAGTGTTATTTAGGTCATTTATCGAGGAAGGTTATATATAATCACGTTAAGACTAATAAGAGCGGAGCACAAATTAAGAATGGTTCATAATCGTTTTTTTTTTCTTTTGAGAGCTTGCACTGCGTATTATCGTTTGCCTTGCGCGGACGAAGTCACGGGCAGAAGCTAGTAGTTCATATAATCGTGAATAAACCTAGTGAAAAAAGCTGTGACAATGATAATTTATCTTATGACTCACATAAATTTCATATTAAAATAGTTTTATTTTTATGCAAATGGATACCGATGACTGCATTAAACTATCAAAATAAGGCTCACTGCATATGCGCTGTTTTGACAGCCGAAGTAAAATTTACGATCGCTCACCGGCCGCGATAAAACTGCCTTTGTCACAGACCAACACGGCAACACTCACGTTTTACGACCAAATAAATTTCCAAACACTATTATGATTCAAATCGAGAGTGGACCCACAAAATACAAACAACCCTTTTATCGAACTCGCATTCAAAAGATTCACAAAATATTTTTACAGAAACATGTCCCTGTGAAAGTGTTTTTTTTTCTTCTTGCTTTTATTTTTAATACCGGCTTTTTATGCTTTATAGAAGTCACGTTTATGGCCGACACTCGTTGTTAATAAATTACATCGGAACGGTTATGAATTTTTCTTTCAGGAAGGATTAGTAAGATTCTTAAGCAGATGCTGCTTTATTTTTATGAAGTGAAATATAAACTCGAAACGTTAAATGAAACATCTGTTACGATTATATCAGTGTAGTAGCGTCACATTTCATAATAGCATCGATATTGAATGAAAATACGAATTTAAATAGTTTTGCCTGCGGTTACGCACGCGTTTGTGATTATTTGTTAGTTCAGTAATTTAGTTTTAGTAAAATTGATTTTGTTTCAATATTCTGTGTGTGCAAAAATATATACATGCATATGCCTATAAATGCCAATTGTATATAAGCGATGATAGCTTACTTCAGTGGTTTTCAAACTTTTTTTTTTTAAACGGGGCACAAACAAGGTTCTCTCATGGTGTCGCGGGCCGCAAACTACAAATATTTAGGTAATAAATAAAAAATCGTAATTTCAAATTAACAACGTATTAATCTAGTAAAGAATAGTTGTCCAATAAAACAAGCTTTTTTATATCATAGGAGACAAACGAACAGGTGGGTCACCTAATATTAAGTGATCACCACCGTCTATAGACACTTGCAACACCAGGAGAGTCACAAGTGCGCTGTCATCCTGTGTTTGGGGGGAGGGGAGGAAGGGAAGGGGAAACGGAGGAGAGGTGGGCCTCCGGCACTCTCACTAACCGAACGAAACGCAACAATGCAAGCACTATTACTTCACGTTGGTTAAGTTTGGTATAACCCTTATATCATAAGAAACTCATTGCGATCGGGTTATCTGAAATTTATTTAAATTTACTCAGCGTGCTCATAGATTTTCTGATGGGCACGAAATTTAAAATAACTGAAAATAAAGAATAATTGGGTGAGCCAACTGCTAAGACCCAGCGGGCCGCAGGTTGAGTATAGCTGGCTTAGTTGGTAGCGTGTTTGGCCAGCACGTCGATGTAAGGTTCGAATCCTAGCAACTGAACCAGAGATTTCGATGAAGGAAAACGTCGTGATGTGAACGTGTTGACACCACAGCATGGTAGTAGGTCTATTTATACGTTCGTCTGGCTAGCTACTACACTCAGGTTGACAATCTATCGCCAAGCAGTTGGTGGTGCGTTCTGGTGTGTTGAGAGGCAGCCCCTCAGGGATTACCTTTTTTTTCGACCTGACTACGCTATTTACCTAGAAAGGCCTTAACAGCTTCACCGGATTATTGTAGGCTTAGCGTGTATTATAATCTTAGGCCACAACTTCATTAAAAAAAAATTTGAATGCTGAAGCACACCTTTGTGGCTAGTTACAGTTAGATAGCAGAAAACCTTAGGTGTATAAAATTCCAACCTGATGGGTCACATGGTGTGGTTGTTTATCAATAAAGTTCATTTTATATATTTTATATATTCTATATATTAGCGGGCCCGGAGGACGTTGTCCTGCCCTAATAATAAAAACCTTGACAAATGATATACATAAACCTTCCTCATGAATCACTTTATCTACTGGTGAAAACCGTATGGAGATCTGTTTAGTAGTTTTTGAGTTTATCGCGAACAGACAGACAGACGCGACTGAGGACTTTGTTTTATTCTATATAATGACTAGCAACTGTTCGTATCTCTACACGAGTTTTTATGCAATAATTATTTTTGACCTATTATTTTTTTATTTTGGAATACAAGTACGTATATTTTATGATTATTGAAAAAATTAATTATAATATTAATATGCTATTAAATTTTGGAATGATACATACTTCCCTCGTATAGAATATCACGAAGATCAAAATAAAAATTAGTTAAAAAAAAAGAATATATATATTTGTTTACACATTGTACTGTACTGCCCTTGTATAGAATTACATTAAATCTGTTGTATTCAAATTTATTGTTGTTTTTTATATCTAGTACTTTTTTTAAAGAAATATTATCTATAAAATATAAAAAGCATTAACTATGAAGCTATTATTAATATGAATTATAAATTTTAGTTTAAACTATATTTTTCATTAAAGACTTGATTAAATTTTGCAAACGACACGAAATATCTTTTGCCGATACAAAGGCTAACCTTTGTGCAAGGGTAATATGATTTTGAGCTTACAGCCGCTGTGTACTGTAGACATAAGATAAAGCAAACATCTTGTGTTCTATCCGGGTTGAAAGCCGGTTAAAGTGTCTAGTCTGCGAAAGACCAGGGCACTCGAGGAGACAGGTGAGAGCTATGGATCAAAGGGCTCCATTGACCCGTTTGCGGTCGGGATGTTAGCATTTACATCCGCTACTCTCGGCTACTGATGTTAATTCTTGAATGACAGATTTGTTTTACGTGAGTTGTTAATAGATACAATATATCACGATTCATAATTTCATATTAGAAATATGTATGTGTGTTAATACCCGTTCCGTGAATTTGCCCATGTTTATATTCTAAGGAAATCATTTGTAAGATAAACCTTAAAAATATTCTGTACTTATTCTTATTGGATGCGTAGAAAAAATAATGTAATTATATCCTATAAGTTAATTACAAATAAAATAATCCTTTAATGTCTAAATTTAAGGGCAGAATTTTAGACAAACACTTTATTTACTAGACAGTCGACAAATATTTTACAATAACGACATATCCACATTATTATGTCCCAATTTAATTATTTTTATTCGTTAATTTGTTTTTTTTTTATAGATTTATGGAGACACCACCACTTTTTTAAATATTCTTTCAGATGTATCTTTATGTATACACATTATGTGAAAAAAATACAATTTATGATTTATTATTTTGACAAATAGTAGGAGCCATGTGACTAATTTTTAATCCACAAACCGGGTTACCTATAGAGACTAGGTCAAACCTGACCTACAATATTTTAAGAAGCAGTTCTATTCATACGTAACTGGTATACAATATCGTTTATATCAAAAATCGCTTTACACATTAAATATGTTAGTTAATTAATCATAAATAACATTTCGTGACAAATACGTAGCGGCGTATAATATTATTCTGAATATAAATATACATTTTTTATATAAAAAGTCCATAGTAAAAACGTCGATCATTTTAAGTACAAGCTACCGGAGCGCTGTAATAAATCAATGTGATTTGTTATTGAAGTGTTAAATGTCTTTACGATATTGGACCGCGCATAAATTTAAATGGGCAAGAAAATTACACCCTTCGGTCTCCGTGTTGGGAACGATCTTAGATTTACGCCTTAGAATATTGCTGGCAAATGTACTTTTGGGTACACTACCGTCGGATGTTTAGGTTTCGAACTAATCCGAACGTGGCTTATCTTGAAAGGGGAGTGTAAAGATTTACAACTACCCTCGGTGTAAGCTTATTAAAATATGCCGGCTTGCGAAAGGGGGATTTTTTCTCTTAGCCGACTAATTAACGAAGCGTCTGTAAAATACTTTGAATAGAAAGTTCTTTATCGAAGTCTATATCTAGTAAAACTAAAAGGACAGGGAGTGTTACCTAGACTTTAATTTATAATGCGATACTTTTATTTTGTTATTTATAAAATCAAGTTATTTTAGGCTTCCTTCTGTAATCGCACTAGCCTTTAAGTATTGCTATTTACTTTACGAGACAAGGGAATCTAAATATTAAATGAGTTTTGACCGTAAATTAAAAATTAGTAATATTATTCTTAATTTATACACACGTATCCTATTTTCTGTAAGTTTTTAGTGGTGTACATGATATAACTTTAGCTATTATTTTATTATTGTTATAAAAATAAACCCTTGAAGTTGGAAGATAATTTTTTTTTTTTTAAATTGTAGCATAACCCTCGTTCCTCTTCCATTATATGAAATGTGCCACAGATACTTCGCAATAGGTATTTGGTGAATAACTATTTTAAGCGATTGTAAATTGGGACCACCAAGAGTTACGTCTGAGCAAACAGTAACTCAGAATATGATGACGTACAAGTGGGCTGGAAATATGGAATAAAACTTTATTTTGGAATTATTTCTAAATTATATTAATATTGTATCATAATATATACAATAAATAGTAAAACTTACAACAGTACCACTCTTTAGAATGAAAGTTAAGTTTCAACAAATTTATGTTATAAACAGATGTTGTTGTAGAGAGTTTTATTCAACACTTTTAATATCTTCTTTTTCTAATGCACGTATAAAAAAATGAGAGAGAAGAAAAGAGAATGAGAAGTAAAACTTCTTTGGTATTATAAGAGTAGCTGATAGATGGCACTACAGATAATGAAGCTTTGATTTCATTTGTTACTTACTTACATTGAAACCAGATGGCAGCACGGTCGCGCGCCCGTATATACATAATTAATTCTATTGTATGATTTTTATTATTATTAAAATTTAAGATTTCTTTTTCTTTTTTTATTCTTTTATTAACTATTTATTGGCAAAATCAAAAATATTTAAAAACCGGATGGCACAGAAACGTGATGTCATATTGCCGTAACAGACTTCCGTTGCATTGTCGTCCAGTTACCTCCTAATCGCACCTAAAGAAGTTTTACTTCAAACACTTTTTTTCAATACGTAAGGATTTTCTTTTTATTTTATAGACCATGTTTCAGAGTATCAAAGTAGATTCACAACTTATAAAATAGGTGTAGGTGGTAGAGCCATGCTGAAGCTATTACTGGTTTCAGCATGAATGGGTTGGCTCACTCGGGGTAGTACCCCCCTCTCACAGAACACCGACGTGAAGTAACAGTGATTGCATTGTTGCGTTTCGTTCGGTCAGTAAGAGCGTCCGCTCCCTTTCCCCAAACATAGACTGGCAACGCACATGCGACTCCTCTGGTGTTGCAAGTGTCTATGGACGGTGGTGATCTATTAACATCAGGTGACCCACCCGTTCGTTTGATTATGATATTAAAAAAAATACAAGTGTTTTTTATATTTGAAAAAGCAAGGAGGCTGTTTATTTATTTCGTAAATATAATCATACCAACAATACTTACTATGAAATTTACCGACCTCTAAATTACGAACGTATTTCTTCATAATTAAGGATCAATTGCTTTTTATGGATTTTAAAGTAAACCAACCAAATTGAGCTAACCAAATTTGTATGTTATTGGGACTTTTTCGATCTAACGACTGAGGTACCTACTAAAGGGTTTTTCATTTGTTGTAGTAAAATTTTTCAGGAGTGAAATATTAAATTAATCAATGAATTTTTCGTAAATGTGAATCGTTGTTAAGTGTGGTTAAGTTACCCTATCGTTTAGTTTTGTGGTATATTCCAATGCTAATATCAAATGGATATTTCATGGTTATACGAAACACGTGCGCAAATATCATATTATATTTGTTTATATATCATAAAAACCTGTCCAAGTAACAGCAACAAACACATTAAAAATAAAATTGAAAAGAAGAACAAACACGTACTCATGTATTTTTATTACATTATTATATGAATTATCGTGGGTATTTTACTCTTACGCTCAATTCCATATACGATATAGCTATACATAAATTAAGTTTAGTGTCTAAAACTGAAAAAGTTTATTAAAAATTTATACTATTTACGAGAAATACTATTCGAGTATGTACTAAATATTTACTTTTCTCTGTCGTATTTAGTCCATTTTGTACAAACGTTCAAAAACTGTCAGTTATACTCCAATATTGCTATATAAAATGATTAGGAGTATTCTCACCGCACCATAACATGTTTAGGTTGACTATAAAGGCACCTTACTAAATCATTCTTTGTACATTTTCTTTGAAGTATATGATTAAATAACAGATAAATGTATAGTATACTTTTAATAAGTAATATTACATCTTAGAATTAGTAAGTATATAATATTCACTCGTAGTTTTGTACGAAATCTAATCATAACAATGACTGTAATATCAATGTGCATATAATTGTTAAAAAAATCTACGAGAGCGGCAAGCTATGATGACCGTTTTGAAACAATAAAATAGTGATGTGAAATGTCGATTTATTTTGGAAAATATTATAATAAAATGGGGCTTTCTTTTGGATAAAGGAATAATGGAACTTTGTCGCAATTGTTAATTGTGCTGACCAGCGATCATGAAAATATTTATAGGATATAAATATGTAATTACAAATTTTGAAACACATAAATGCCACCTTGTGTTATATTTAAGTATACTAAAAATTATAATTCATCATGGATTCTGTCACAAGGCGCTGTTTCTATGCTAGTAAAAACGTGAATAGATTTGTTCGAGGAACCATATTATAAGTGTAGTTAGATATAATTCGTATATAATTAATATATACTGATATATAATGGGGTGTAAGGGGTGTCGAATAACATCTAAGACTTGAGACATCGAAGCCAACCTCACCTGCACGTGGTGCAGCCTGCTGAATAACGAACGAGGCAATGGCGAAAGCAGGGTGGTAGGGTATTACAGCCTGACTGGGTCGCAACCACCATGTATATGGCGAAAAAGCCTGTCACAGTAATTTGCTTTTGCGGGTCGCGTTTCGGGATCAGCCTATGCATATCTAGCTATTCGCTTGGTATTTCGTATGGTATTGTGCTTACCATCAGGCACAGAGCAGTCATTTTGCCGTGCTCCAATAATATATATATATATATATATATAGTAGGCGAGCATTGGCAGTAAAATCAACTGGTATGCCGTCACGGCAAACAGCATGACACTCGCTTATAGCGTCATGCCTCGTCTATGCCGCAGCTCTCGACTCCTTTCTATGTGTGCACGTGTATACTATTACACATCTCCTGGGCGTCCCGTGACAGTTATTTTCATATTTAAAGATGCCTATTAGAAACCATAAGCGGACGATTTTCGGAATATTTGATACGAGATTTTAACAATATCTGAAATGAAACGTATGTTGGTATAATTTGGCAGCAGCAATTGAAACGTTTTTTCTAGTCGTAAGAGGCTACAAAATAGCATAACCTTACATGACATAGATATAATACATTCTATCTTCTTCTATACATAAAATACTAATGTAAATCTAACTGAATAACCACGTATCGGGGACTTTTTTCGGCCGGTTTTAAGCGCGGCTATTCGAGACTGTGTGTCTTGGATTTTTATATGTCAATGAATGAACGACTCATATATTTTGGGTCATACTTTACAAAGTATGTTACAAGTCAGTCTACTGGTCGTGGATAAGATCAGCGTGAAGATGAAACAATTTAACAGAAAGCACAATACAACGGCATACAGTGACACGCTAACATCAAAAACCCTCATAAATTCTCAACGGGCGCCGAGCGGTGAAAGAATATATTTCGTGAGGGAACGAAATTCCTTACGCTATTCCTGGTGACTTTTCTATTCGACCGCGTTGGCATGGATTATACCAGTTGCCATTTTTAATAATCAGACATCTTAAGTTCTGAGTTACAATCCTAGTAACTAATTTATTTATACACTAACTGACCCGTGCCCACTTCGTTCGGCGGTAAACATGTTTACTTTATCAATCTCTACAACTTTTCTCTAGAAGTTAATCGTATATCTCTCATCGTTAAGACAGCGTTCGTAAGAAACATTTTCGTTCGACCGTTTTTCTCCGACTTACTTTGCAAATCCATCTAGCACAAAAAAGTGTTTTTATTTTTCAGGTTAATTTATAGCCTATAACAGTCACAAATAACGTGGCTTTCTATTTGTTAAACTATTTTTTAAATCCATATAGTAGATCCAGACATTACCCCCTACAACGTCACAAACTCACAAACTTTACCTCTTTATAATATTAGTATAGACTAGCTGACCTTGCTAGACGTTGCTGTGGCTCAGTTGTGATATCAGTTCATATTGATAATAATTCGTAATTGTCAAAAACATCACTTAACGAACTAACACGCAGCGGAAGCTATCAAAAGGAAAAAAATAATAATCTTGAAACATTCTTCACTGGTGCTCTTTTCCTATTGGACTTAGCGTGATGATAAAGTTTGTTAGTTAGTTACGTTGTAGGGGGTAATCTCAGGAACTACTGGTCCGATTTGAAATATTATTTCATGGTTATATAGCTCATTTATCGAGGAAGGTTATAGTGCTATATGTCATCACGCTAAGACCAATGGGAGCGGAGCACCAATGAAGAATGTTTCAAAATCCGGTTTTTTTTTCCTCTTGAGAGCTTCCGCTGCGTTTTAGCGTTAGCCCAAATTAACTATTTCACGCGAACGAAGTCGCGGGCAGAGGCTAGTCTTATAAAGAGTGGCTGTAACTATTTTATTTTTTTCTACTTTCATATTTTACATTTTATTAACTTTTCTTACACACTTTGACAGCAATTATGTTTTTAAACGTTCACAAATTTGGGCATATGTATAACACATTAGAAGTAAAATAATATTGGTTAAAGAGAAGCATTCTTGTAGACGTTCCTCTGTCTCTTTTACACGTGTTACTTTGACCACGGGAAAGAATGAAATAAAAAACATAGATAATGTAATAAATTAAGAATGTTGCCATTTGGACGTAATCACGTTCAATAATTTTAAAGATTAAGTTTTTTAAATAATCATTTTCTATTGTGTTACATTCCCGACATCATTCGATGGAAGATGTTACGTTTAAAGATTTCTTAGAATTTGATGTTCATAATCAAATAGCTCTATACGTCTGACTCGAAAATGAACACAAAGCGATTTGAACGGACACGTTCTGTGTGTGCTCCAGAACTGCTGTTATGAACATAATATATATATATTGAATCTTAAATAAACGCGAATAAGTTTGATATTAGTTTGATAAAGGTAGTGTAAAATGGATTTGCTCGTCGTATGTACCTACGTCCAAAAAAATGATAACTTATAATATTTTTAAAATCCGGTTCACAACCCTGTCGTTATTAAAATGTAGTCGTTTATGGACTATAGTAAATCTTGTTAAGGAACTATGTATGACCTGCAGTTATATTCGGATTTCATTTTTCAAGTTTTGCTATCAATGAAATTACAAAGTTTAAGCAAGTTCCGTATAAAGCATAACTTTTACGTTGAAAATTAACCTCGTGTCATAGGAATTTACTGTTTGGCTCTTCTCGGTAAAGCTCGGTTCTCATCGGCTGGCAGTTCGACCCTCGGTTCTCAAAGCCCCGGATTGCACCACACGGCGTACCGCTGTATCACAGCGTTCTTGCTTAGGATACTTTTTGACCTACAATTTGTATGGCCGTTGTTCCGCTCCTAGGTATCGTAGCGTGATGTTAGTGTTAACCTATAGCTTTTTTTTCGAACTGGCTATGCTATTGACCTAGCAAGGTCTTAACAGCTTCACCGGACTACTAAGGCGAGTGCTTAAGGAACTCAGCCGGTTTTATTTGACAACTAGCTCAAGGGTGCACGGCACACCTCGGGTTAACCTATAGCCTTTTTAAATAAATACACTATCATTAAATAGTATAAAACAAAGTCCCCTACCGCGTCTGTCTGTCTGTCTGTTCGCGATAAACTCAAAAACTACTGAACGGATTTTCATGCGGTTTTCACCAGCGTATAAAGTGATTCGCGAGGAAGGTTTTGGTATATAATTTATCAAGGATTTTTTGATAATAAGGGCGGGACAACGTCTGCCGCACCCGCTAGTAACATATAAATATATACGTTTTAACATCTGACTGGTAGTTTCACAGATTCGTTCGTTCAAATAAAAAAAGAACAGAGAATATCGTAAGTTATATATTAGTATAGATATAGAATTTAAAATTATTAATAACATTTATATTCATGTATGTTTTATTTTATTTGTTTATAATTAATTTCAAAGATATATATACAGATACAAAATTACTAAAATGTTATAAAATTAACTATAGGTGAGTATACAAAACATCAACATTGGATAAAATATATGCTACTAAAAACAATGTTCCGACTTAACTAACTGGCTTTAATTCCCAAGGTATCCAAACAAAAACATAGTTTATCGGTTCTACTATTCAGCGGCTGCCACATCAAAGGAATCGACGGCGTGTCACGGCTCCCGCGCTTGACACAACGGCATCGGACGAGCTGTCGCAAAAATTAAGGCTTTAAAAAACATAATGAATGGCAGTCCAATGCATGCGGATAATTAGTACAGAGCCCTTTGATAGTTGAATAGAATTCTTTGTAATGGTATGTACAGTAATTGTTTCTTTTGAACATTGACGTCCCATTGATATTTTATTTGAATGATTCAGTTTTTCGTATGTAATATCTTAATTGAAGTAAGTTTTTTTTATGAAACTAGTTGTGACCGCAACATTGCCCGTGTGGTGCCTTACTTAAAAACAGTGATAAATATAGTAATCTGAATCTTTTAAGTCCATTTACTTATCTCTTGTACTTAAGTCGCGTCGTCATTAAATTTACAATAACTTTTGATATACTGAACCGATTTTAATGAAACAAGGACTAAATGTTATTCAAAGATATGCTTTATGATTTTTTTATATATATTTTATAAGTATTATAATAAACGCAGTACTTTAACGTTAATAAACAGAGAGACAGTCAGATAGATAAATATTTCTAAATATAATTGCAATATATTTTTTTACTTATTTCTTCTCGGACTTAAGTCGCGTCGTCATTAAATTTACAATAACTTTTGATATACTGAACCGATTTTAATGAAACAAGGACTAAATGTTATTCAAAGATATGCTTTATGATTTTTTTATATATATTTTATAAGTATTATAATAAACGCAGTACTTTAACGTTAATAAACAGAGAGACAGTCAGATAGATAAATATTTCTAAATATAATTGCAATATATTTTTTTACTTATTTCTAGACACCTCTACACTATTTTTTATATAAAGATCTATAAAGTACATACACGTTACATTTATATTCTATTACACTATGTCATATATATATATATATATATATATAAGATGTTAGATACTAAATTTATGAATTCAGAATGTAAACCACTTCTATACTATGGCAGATATCTTGTTAATTTTTACACGGAAATATTTCATGGTTATATTTTGTTTTATCGGTATTATTCATAGACATATATTAAGTTATTAACTTGGTACTGATTAGTACAAGAAGGTATTCAAAATGAGGATAATAATTGAATGTATTATGGTCTTGGCATCAGTTATACTATAGCATATAAAAAGTGAAATAGTGGATATTTGTTTCATGAAGACATATCATTATCTCAAAGCACAATGTTTATTTTAGTTAACATTCTTAATATTATAAATATATCATCACAAAAATTCCTTCTCTAATTTAATGTTAAAAAAACAATAAATATCTGCGAAAATCGTAAAATTTACATACTCGTATATGGTTACAAATGATTTCGTATCATTTTCATGTAGTTCACACATTTGAATCCTATTATAATATTTCCAAAGTACATTATATTAAATAAACTAACGTATTTTATTAAAATAATAACACCAACATAATCGTAAATTTGCGGTTCAATCACTACCGATAAGAAGAAACCAGTATTAAATGACACATACACCCCTTCACGATTGTATAGTAAATGAATCATACAGGATGACTACAGTGCATAATTGTGGTTCAATGTATGTTGGTTATTTTGTACATCCCACACGTTCTGCTTTATTGGTCCAAATTGCCCCTAAACGTTACCAACGAGGCGTTTGTTGTTGTGTATTTACGGCACCTCCATGTCCTGCATTCTAGCCCGTTTCGATATAATAAAATCAAATTTATACGAACGGCTGCTACTTATGACTGTTGGTTTGTACGATTTATTAATAAAATTGGAAATAAAATAGTAATTCATTGTAACAAATTTCTTGTAAGTATATCTATTAACAGAGTTTCATAAACAACAATATTCGATTAAATTTATGTTATAATAAATGTATGCAGGTGTTATTTTTTAACTGTATAATTCTTGGTAAATAAATTTTAAGCACATTAAAGTTGGGTTTAAATTTATTTTTATTATATTACAGTAACTGATGACTTATTATGACAAATAAACGTTAGAAGTATTTAGATGTATGCATTGATATACAAAAACTTAAAGATGCAGACTTATTTTGGATTATGCAACAATTTCAAATTCGTTTGTGTCCTTGTAAAAATAAATTTAAATCGTACAGATAAGGTAATAATACATATATTATTATTAGGTTATTATACATGATTTTGTCACAAAGTTTGTATATTAAAAGGATTTATAAGTAGGTACATATATAATTTGTCAAATAAATTTTGATATTTTTAATAACTGTTTTAATGTTATCTGTATAATTAATACATTTTATGTAATATGTAAGCACGTACAGCTGAAATGGCCCACAGATTTAAAGTATAAGCGAAAAGTGGATAGAACTATGCATTGATTTACTAGGGAACTGCAAACAGAAGTCTGTGACAAGTTTGTAGGAGCTTCGGGCTCACTACTATAAGATTCTAGACTAGCACGGACAGCGTAATAATAATAATACTTGGAATGCGTAAAATAGACTGAGCTTGTATTAATATGACCATATAAGGTATTTATAGAGACGCGATTGTTCATTTGTTTGAACGACGTTCTATTTACAATATATACAAAAGTTGTCTGCCAAAGAGGATGACATTCTCGGTAGCTACAAGTTAATCAGGTATAGATACATTATTTTTCGATATTTAATAGGGGGTATGATGAAAATTCGATAGGTGCATGAGTTCATCCTTAACCTGCAAGAGACTCGCAGCAAGGCCATAGGTCTCTTCTCGAAGGAAGGTATGAGTATATCACCACGCGAGCCCACGACGAATTGGTGATTTAAATTTCCGAGAAATCCACAGTTCTTATATGTTTCTAAATACGGTGGTACTACAAGAACATTTCTTAGGTTCAAGTTTCCTCGCGTGGCTTCTTTCACCATCAGCCGATTGTATTATTAATTTAAATTAGTAAATGTACGCGAATTCCGACAAAAGTTGAGTGACTACACGCTGACTTTCGAACCTACGGACGTCGGATTAAATCATTCGACCACCATGTCTTCAAAAATATCATAAGAATTAGCTTCTGGTCGCGACCTCGTCCGCGTGGCATAGTTACTTTTTTTTTTTTACATGTGGAAATCTCTACGGATTCGCACCCAAGCCGGGTAGCTGCGGGTGGGGTATGTCCGACTTGCACGGAATAAAACCCCATGGTGCCTTCTCACACCTATTGGCCGGAGAGCAGGAGCTGCCGACCTCACTACGTCTACTCCCTGGCAGGTGTCGGCCCCTTTTAAGGAGCCTCTTCGATGTCGAGGGGTCAGGATCGTAGACCCCTCAGGGGAAGGCAAGGGTTGCCCTCTCCAACGATCGTGGGAGTCGCATCGGCACAATGCGACTCAACTACACGGGCCTGTGCAGAAATTTCGCCAGGGCGATAGACGTGCCCGCGTTCGCCGCACGCAGGCCCTCTTTACGGCGGCTTTAGGTCATTGCTGACCCTGCGCTGCCGTGATCGTCGCATAGTTACTTTGAGCTAACGCTAACACGCAGTGGAAGCTCTCAAAAAAAAAACAATTTTGAAACATGCATCATTGGTGTTCCGCTTCTATTGGTCTTGGCGTGATGATATATAGCTTCCTTGATAAATGAGATATCTAACACAGAATATTTTCAAATCGGACTAGTAGTTCCTGAGATTAGCACGTTCAACGAAACAAACAAGGGTTCAGCTTTATAATATTAGCATAGATTAAAAAAATACTGTAACATAATTTTAGGATAATGAACATATTGATTGATGAATTTTAAAGTAAGCCTATCCAACCGAGGACTAAGTACTGATACAAGGTCATGATGGAACGTAACCAAAAGTAAATAAAATTATTTCTATTATGTTTTTTAATTTGCAAATATCGCTATAAAACCATTGCCAATGAAATATAATCTAATTAAACATAATCTAATGATATTTTGATATTACTCAAATCTAGATATTGAAGAGTTACAGAGTATTATAATTTGCCCAATGCTCTATGCCCAAATGAATCGTGATCACATGTATGTTTAACAAACTCAAATCGTGTTGTGATTTTATGTTGACGTTTTGAGGTCTGTCCAAGTATTCCGCGTAATAGCATGTGTAGCTTTTTGAATATTTCGATAGTAAGCGTAGTTTCTACGAATTCTTCACTGGATCTCATATCTTCTTTTATATGAATTCATATCTCTGTAGTTATAAATATTTTTATGAGGCCCCAATCACAAGATATGTTACTTGGTGCAAAAATAAATATACTAAAGAAATTGATTTCAGTACTAAAATGTTTTCAAATATAATTTCAAATATAATTTCTTAAATTAACAAACAACCAACTTTAAGGCAGCGTTTAGACCAACTTTGTCCGTTATGAAGCCGATGACATTAAACTTAGACACGAACGAGATGTAGACGGATTGAAGTTTACACCGACTTCGCACGGATTAATTTTCCGCCAAAACTGATTAAGCTTAGACAAATTAAATGTTGAATAAGTTCGACAACTGGGTCATAATTACTCCTGGAATGTGTGCTAGGACGTATTCAGAAAATTAAATTTTGGTTTAGGGTAAAAGTTTACATGTAGTATTCTTTAAATGTATGCAAAAGATTCCCATGTAAATATTAGCTTTTGGCCGTGACTTCGTCCGCGTGGAATAATACTTAGGGCTAACGTTAACTTTAACTCGCGACTTCGTTTACTTTTTTTTTATATCATAGGTGGCAAACGAACAGCTGGGTTACCTGATGTTAAGTGATCACCTCCGTCCATAGACACTTGCAACACCAGAGGAGTCGCAAGTGCGTTGCCAGCCTGTGTGTGGGGGAGGGGGAAGGTAGGAGGGGGAGGGGGAAAGGCAAATGGGCCTCCGGCGCTCTCATTGACCGAACGTAATGCAACAATGCAAGCACTGTTACTTCACGTCGGTTTTCTGTGAGAGGATGGTACTACCCCGAGTGAGCCGACCCATTCATGCTGAAACCAGTAATAGCTTCAGCGTGGCTCTACCACCTACCACCTACGTAGAAGGTGAAAATATTTTTAAATAATACGTATGTTAACCCCGATTTTGAAATATTCTTCATTAGTGCTCCGCTCCTATTAGTCTTAGCATGATGATATATACTGTATCCTTCCTTGACTAGGAGTTCCTGATATTAGTGCGTTCAAGCAAACATACCCTTCAGCTTATAATATTAGTATAGATAAGTAATACATTCAAATTAGGATAAAAATATAAATACCAGATACAGGATTTTTCTTGCGTAAGACGACAACCCTAACATACTTTGCATTTATAATCTCTGAAACACCTAATTTTAACACTTAGGAAGTTGTGGACATATCTTGTTCTAAGATAGCGAAAGTTCTCAGTATGCTAAAAAAGTAAGTGGCAATTAATTATGTAAGACGTCCAAGGGTACAGACAAATCTCACTTAATCTTACGTGGGAGAGAGAAGGTACTCTGGCAATTATCACGTAAATATGGCTCTGCATATAATTCTTCACGACCGTTTTCTAACACCTTCATACAATTTCACTGATGATCCGAAATCCTTTATTCCCTTCTTGATTCAAAACTGCTTACTGACCCAACTTTTGCATGCTTTTATCGGCGTGTTCTATAAATTCTTTTGCCCCATTGTACGTGTTTTAAAAAAGACAGTCAATTCTCACGACATATCACTAGGGACGGAGCGAGGACTAATAAATCTCCAAAATTAGCTTACATAAGTAATAGACGCCAACTCAGATGAATGCCGTAGCTTTGTACCATAGTTGGGATTAAATTAATAAATTGTTTTAAGGAAGAAAACATAGTACAGCCAATGGGCATGAATGAAGGCGAAGGCCTTGGAACTTGTGGAAGCGACAAAGATTGATAACAATAGAGAAAGAGGGTGCTTTCTATCTACTCTAATAAGAAAACAGCTTGAAGTGAATGAAGTCACAATCAATCCCTAGTTTTCTAAACATTGTACATGTTTACCAACAATTTATAAATAAAAAGAACATATTAAAATTTATTAAGCGTCGCCGTGAAGGAGCCACGCACAAACGAAAGGGGATGTTAATGTAAAACTATTTGATGTTCGTACACGGGCCTCGAGTTTATTTGTTTACGGAGTTCACAGAATATTTTTTTGAGGAGTCCTGTTTCGTTGAGAGCTCCTTGTGTGGCGTGTTACTGTTTGCACAATTTAGTGTGTTTATTCCCTTCTAGTGTTTGTGTGCGAATAGGGATGTAAAGTATATTACGTGTACGCGGATCAAGATTTATTGTGGTATTTGTTAAAAGTGGTAGCGATTCTTAGATAAAGGATTTTTAATATATATTATATTTTCAAGATGGTAGCACGTCAAATATATAAAGAATTAACTCTCAAGTGATATAGTGAGATATTTAACTTGAGAATAATAGGTAGTTTAGATTAGCTTAGATTATCACAACGTCTTCTTTCGCTGAAAGTCCATACTCTGCATCATTTGCATTGTATTTTACGGGAATAAAATAAATTTAATGGTTGAAGGGGTGTGTGACTTTATTTATGTAAAAATAAAATGTTCCATAAGTCTGTAACAAGCACTGTAATATATTTTCGTGATACAATGGTTCCCTCACTGGACATACATAAAGTAATCGTGACGGGCGGGCCTCTGTAAGCGACTGACAAGCGACAAGTAGAAACCACAGAGTACGTTATATAAAATCCTACCTTCACTCCCGAAATTCCTGATCCAGCGCTTCTCGCCCGTCGCTACATGATCTATACAATATTAATGTTGAAGTCATTTTGTTTTAATTCTTATAAGTTTCAGCGTTTGACCACAATCACACATGTGGCCCAGATGATAAATACACTAGAGAGGTGGGCTATAAGTATTTGGCAACATATTTACATTCGGCTTGGGTGGTAGTTTGCTGTCTTTCTTCCACTTCGGTTCATTCTGAAGAATTCAAATTTATATCGTTTGACGTTGTGTCCCATAATACGCTAACTATTGAGCCATTATCGCTTTAAATTTAGCTCTTGAATTCATTTTACTTCACTGCGATTTTAACAATACCACCATTTAGATAAAAGTAAATACAATGTTTTATCTATATATTACCAGTAAGTCGTGGACCTATTTAGGATTATATGTGGCGTGTTATTGTTTTATCAGTTATTTTAAACCATGAGTGTTTAATTTTGCAAGGTGAAGATGGTAAAGTCTAATAAAAATCATATTTACTATCTTACATATTTTTAACAATGTGCATAAAAATTTTTTATATCTTAGGATGCAAACGAACAGGTGTCACCTGGGTGGGCCACCTGATGTTGAGCGATCACCACCGTCCATAGACACTTGCAACACCAGGATAGTCGCAAGTGCGTTGCTATCCTGTGTTTGAGGAGAGGGGGAGGAAGGGAAGAGGGAAGGATAGGGGAGGTGATCCTCCGGCGCTCTCACTGACCGAACGAACGCAACAAACTTCACGTCGGTTCTCTGGGAGAGGGTAGTACTACCCCGGGCGAGCCGAACCTGTCATGCTGAAACCAGTAATAGATTCAACGTGGCTTTACCACCTACAAGACGTGTACAAATTTACGATTAATGATAATTCAAAGCAGTTACCGATATTAGGTCTGTAGATCTGTAGAGATTAATAGATTATCGTGCAACAATTGTAAAGGGTGTAAATAAGAAAAGTTTATGCTTTTTTCGCCGTCGGCTTTTAAATTGCACTGCACCTACTTACAGTATAAGACGGTGTTATTATTGATATAAGCTTTCGTATATTCCATCCCTACGCAGTAACGTGTTTATATTTTCCCTTTGCCTGGTAACGTTGTTTACTAATTGTTCGACGTACGTGTTACACATTAAATTTATATTGGTATTTGGTATGTGTCTGATTTCAATAGGAGTTTTACTATGGGCAAGGTAAGGATTATGAATTTGTAACTGTTTGACATATTCCAAAATATTCTTTGAAACAGTACGGTAGTCTAGAGAAATGATCTCAACAATATTAAATAATCCATACATATAAATAAAATTAATGTGATTCTTGTTTGTCCGGGCTTATTTTAGAAACTATTATACCAATATACTTTTCCAAATATTATATGGCCTACACATTTTGCAAAACAATAACACATCATTCGGAAAAAATCGGTCCGATTTTGCGAATATCGAATTGATATTCCGCCGACCTAAACACTCCATAACTAAAACTTTTAGATACATTTGCAAGAGATTTACATTTAATGGGTGGTAGAGCCATGCTGAAGCTATCTCCCTCGGTATTGCTAGTGTCTATGGACGGCGGTGATCACTTACCATCAGGTGAGCCGTCTGTTCGTTTGATCCCTATAATATAAAAAAATCATCACTACTATGTATCGCTTTTAGGACAAGTTCAGATATATTAATGACAATTAATGTCTTTACCTCGCCTTTGTTATTGTAAATTGTAACAACTTTGACCCACTTTTATTCTCTTGGTTGTTTATGTTAGGTAATTTATCTTATGTTGGTTTCTTCTCAGTTTGTTACCAAAGAAGTTGTAATAAAGTAGCTTTTACTCTCGGCTTCGCTCACGTAAATGTAGATTTGATCTATGCCTTGGGAATAGTGTATTTTTTGCAAAACAATAAAAAATTATGATTAGTGGTTTAGTAGTTAAGGCGTGAAAACGTAACAAACAAAGAAAGAAACTAATTTTCGCATTTGTAATATTATTAGGGATCCCGGTAATTCAACTGAGAATAAATGTATAACAATAATTTTTGTTTAACTAGCTGACCCGTGCAACTTCGTCTGCACCAAATCGGTTATCACTGGTTTCAATTGTATTTTTAAGCGTGAAAATTTTTAATAAACATAAATTGATGCAGCCACACCTACGGTTTCCAATTGCGAATCCAAACCAACCAAACCAAATCCAAATATCAAGGGACTCACTCAAACATATACCCAGATGGTATAAGAGAAATCTTTTAAAATATAGTATAGTTTTATTATAGTATAGAAGATAGATAGATGAAACACACTATTTTTAATTAAAAAACTAAAACCTAAGATATATATGGAAAACCGAATATTGAAAATGTTATACAAATTTCTATGTTCATGTAGCTTTGGTTGCTTATCTGACATTAAGAAATTGTACTTATATGTCACTAACCTTTGATCTACTTTTAACGACAGTTAAATAAATATACCTACTTCACTAAAATCAATACAACATAAAAGGTGCTGGGCGCTTCACTTTGTGAATGTAAGCGTTAGTTTTCGCACCCTTCGTTGGGCTATCGCAAGTTTTATTCAAATATGTTACTTAACGTTCCTGGATGTGTTGATGTGTTAAAAATGTGACATTATATTGTACATAACCTATCCATCTATTAATTATTAATCTATTTATTGAAATACAATACAATTGAAGTGTCTGATGTTTGTGAGGACTAAACTTCGAAAAGATTAAATCAGTTTTGACTACAATTTTATTGGCAAATAGATGATTTTCAATGTGTTTGATGTGATATATCTAGACTATATACAATTACACTCTTAAGTAAGAACAAATAGTAATAATGAAATACAACGGCCGCCCCCACAAAACGGTCTGTCGGTACACCGTGGGGTTTTAGTCCGTGCGACTCGGACATAACCCACCATCTCCCCCGGGAGGGTGGCGTATCCATAAGGGATCCCCACGTTAAAAAAAAAAGGTCTATTTAAATCTATTTAAAATTTAAGCTTATAAGAATTAAGTACTAATGATGAACTTACGATTAACACTATAATAATCATTAAATACATATAGATCCGATGAAACAAAAGAATTATTTTCATTCATATTTCATTAAGTTTTGTTTGTTTCACTATTGTTGATTTTGCAAACGATGATGGTCCAGTTAAGGATAAAGCAAGCACTATATGACGAGAAACTCTACGTATATACAATAATTTATTTATCATTGATATGTGGTTCGCCCACGTAACAATCAGTGCAGCGGTGACAACGAGATAACCACTGAAACCACGGTTCCATATCCATTTATCTAGTGACCACATGAGTCACAATTAAAACTGAAACATTTCCTTCCTTCAAACTGCGCATCAATCATGTCAATTAACCATAATACACCGCCCACACTTTGTTCTAAAGACAACAAATCACCAAAGCTTAGTGACATAGGCGAAAAAAATCGGTCTGTATGTTGATTGAAAACGGGCGTATTCAATAATCCATTAAACCATAACGTTGAGTTTTGACAGTTGACGTACGAGCACGCCGTCGACTGACTGATGTATGACCTGAGGCCAAGTGAAGTCCGTACTAATTGTCGTAATAACACACAGGTAACTCGAATTCAAATTGGGCTTATATTTTTGTAAAAAATAAAATATACTTTAGTATGACGTAATCGCTTTAATTTTCTCTTAGTAGAGTTAAAAAAGTGAGTTTTGGTTATCCTTTATTTTTGTGCTTGGAACTATTGTTAATATATTCTGTTTGGAGGAAGTGTGAATTATTTTACTATTGTAATGAATATGCTCTTTGTAGCATAATATATTAGCGGTTACAATCAAAAGCTCTCCTATAATTATTCTTTTGTAATTGTTGTGTTTGACTGCATTTGTGCATATTTTTTTTGTCTGTAAGAGTTTTCCTTTCTGTTTAGAATTATACCTGTATATTTTTTATTATTTAACTAGCTGTGCTCGTGACTCCGTCTACATAGAACCTAATGTAAAACGAGTGACTAATAAAATCATCTGAATGTATTAAGTCCATTTACTTATCTACATTTCTCTCGTACTTACGCCGCGTCGTCATTAAAATTACAATAACTTTTGATAGAGTGAACCGATTTTAATGTAACTAAGGCTTATTTTATGGTGAACGCATTACTGTAGTAGTGATACATGTTCAAGCAAATAGATAGATAGACCAACATTTCTAAAAATGATTGAAATCTATTTTATTACTTATTCCAAGACATCCGCAACAATTTTTTTTTCACAAAAATCTAAAAAGTACAAACACGTAAAATTTACATTCTTATTATATGTACAGATAATATATATCATCGATTATTCCACCCTTATCAAACTGAAATAGTTTAGAATATTATCCGATACGAAATATATATAAGAGTTGTTGAGGTATGTATGCTTGGTACACATATATGTTTCAACAACTCATATATGTATGAATAGTTAGCTTAGCTTAGGTTAGCTCAGATAGGTCGTGAATTGCATGTATCAGGCAACAGCCAAAGCCGAGGTGTGCCGCGCACCCTTGAGCTAGTTGTCAAAATAAAATCGGCTGAGTGCCTTAAGCGCTCGCCTTAGTAGTCCGGTGAAGCTATTAAGACCTTGCTTGGTCAATAGCGTAGTCAGATCGAAAAAAAAATCGATTATTCCAAAAATATAATTTTTGTTTTAATTTCAAAGTAAAACTTTTTTATGCATGATATTTAGAGAAAAAAATGCATTACCGTTACAATTTCGGTTACGCTAACATTATATGATAGTCCGGTGAAGCTGTAAAGACCTTGCCAGGTCAATAGCATAGTCAGTTCGAAAAAAAAAAAAAAAAATCGATTATTCCAAAATTATAATTTTTGTTTTAATTTCAAAGTAAAACCTTTTTATGCACAATATTTAGAGAAAAAAAATGCATTACCGTTACGATTTCGGTTACGCTAACATTATATGAAACGGTTATACGCGTAAGGTAGTCCGGTGAAGCTGTTAAGGCCTTGGGAGGCCAATAGCGTAGTCAGTTGGAAGAAAACGTTACGCGTAAGTATGTATGTACATAAATATAAAGATATAGGATATAATATAAAGTCCGGTGAATCTTTCAGTTCGAAAAAACTGAATGGAAATGGAAAAATGAGAATGGACAATTTCAATATTTTCTAAATAATGGGAAAAAATGACATACATTACAGTTAGTGGAACTTACATACTCGTATAGACACATGGTGTCAGATAATCAACTTGAGTGAATTAAAGCGATGTTGTCCTGTAGTAAAAACGCAGGCCACTTTAATAATAAAAAATATGCATATTTTTGGTAACTTTACTGAAATAGTCCACATCTATTTTTTTTATAAAACCTTGTACAAGTAGTACTTTACTTATAGATATATTTAAAATCGATAGTACGGGAGACAATACTTTATGTGACCGAAATCTGTCATTCGCATGGTTATATGCAAATCGCGTGTTCTACAAACGTTATGCAAATGCATAATATTTCGCATCGATGCAATATCACCAGTTAGAGACGGGTATTTGTGAGTAAGTTTTATAGTTGAAAAATTAAATATAAATTTTTGTATTCCAATAATTTGCCTATTATATATTAGGTTCAAATTGAGTTGAAACTTTATTAATATGAATTAATCCTAGTTTACTAGATTAACTATATTATTGGTAATAAATGTTATTAGATGAAACTGGAAATTATTACTCCAAATTGAATCCTTTATCTAGAATGAATCCATAGAGGGTAAAGTAAATTAATTCTTACAAAGGCACAGAGGTTATCGTTGACTAACATTGATCGAAGTACTATTTGTTTGATAGGATTTATTTGTATAGTTTGATCAATTGGTTGAGATCGTCATGTAATAACCTGAAGTACGTATGTAAAATTAATTTTTATTTATTGAAAAAAAAATGTAATTGTGTTGTATCAAAATTATCCCAAACATACATAATGTTTGTATTTATTAGCTGTTATTTTTTAAAATAAATAATTAAAAAGCAAAAACTATATAATCTGTACGTCTGTAGTTATTTATTTGGTTAAGCTTCTCCAAATTGAGTGAACTCTATCTAGTTTCATACAATCAGTATAGGAAGATAAGATCGAAGTTACTGCAATTTATATTATTTGCATATATATGGTAAAAAAGCCCGTCATAGTTATTCGCGTCTACGGGTCGTGTTTCGGGATCAGCCTGTGCATATCCAGCTTTTAGCAGGGCGACTGGCGATGGATAGTGTGTCACTCGATGGTCACCATTGTTTCTGGATTGTACTGTGCTTACCATCAGGCACGGCGCAGTCACTTTGCCGCGTTACAATAAAAAAAAAATTGCTCATCTCTATTATGTAATGTATTTCAAGCGACAGCCATACTTAAAAGTCCTTGATATGATGACATGACATTTACAGCGTATATCGTTCACACAATTTCACCTCTGACATCGATAGAACTGCCTTTATCATGCACGTTATCGTAACTGATATGATTGTGTCACGCATTATAATAATGTATAGGAACATATTAAAGTAAAAGGTCTTGTGGATGTTCACCATTTTATGGTTTAAATTTTAATATTTTATTACTATTAAAAACATAATTAATATATTTAAAATCTCACAGTTCCAAATGTATACTTCCTTTTTTTCTAAGAACAGTTATGATTAAAAAGCGATTGGCGAACAATATACAAAGCACATTGTATAATATAATTATATATGATATAACGATATAATTTTGTAGTATTTTGAACCCAGTAGATGTTGTCTAGCCATTAGAACTTAACTCGTTATGAATGACAAACAATATTGATTTAAAAAATATTAAGATGTGACGAGAGACTGATAATTTAGGATTATACGGTTTTTTTATGTGGGGAAAAAAATACACATATAAAATACCTACATGTCAACAACAGCATCACACCTCAGATACAACTATATTTGAGAACCATCCAGAGTCCCTATAAGTAAAAAAAAACATTCAAATCGGTCAAGCGGTTTAGGATTAGAAGAATTGTGGCACACGTGAATTGTTTAATGTTATTTGAGTTTTGATATTAAATTATATTAAATGCATAGAAAATATTTTTGTAATTATTGTGAACTAGCGGGTCCGGCAGACGTTGTCCCGCCCTGATTATAAAACAATCCCTGACAAATTATATACTAAAATGTTACCCATGAATCACTTTATGCACTGGTGAAAACCGCATGAAGATCCGTTCAGTAGTTTTTGAGTTTATCGCGAACAGACAGACAGACGCAGTGGGGGACTTTGTTTTATACTATGTAATGATAAACAATAAATTTCAAGGTTATAATAGGCAATAGGTTTAAAGGTAATATTTATTAAAATGTGAACCCATTTCGGTCGGACTAGGAAACAAGAGATGTTTCCTAAATTGTAACTTTGTTGTTTGGCTACAACAAAGTAAACTAGTTCCGTTTGAAACTTTCCCCTTATTTGTACCGTAAAAGCAACAATAGACAATATGAAACATGTACCTATCAAGTTTAAGCACCAAAGTGCATCTAAGATATCCTTTAGGTAGACCACTATTTCATACTTTGCGCAGTTTTGAATTGCAACACTTTCAAACACTGATGTCGGAATGTCGGATACTATATTACAGGGAGAGATTCAAAATAATATCTGGTTACAAGATGACAAAGAAAAAAATAATAAGATTTCAAAGTACAATTAATGAAGTGTGGATTATATGTCTACCGAAGTTTTAGACAGTACTTGCAGATTATTAAATGAAAAAAAAAATTAACACACATAAATATTGTTTATACCAAATATTGTTGTATTGTTGTATAAATTATAATTGGGTGTAAGTGGTGTCGAATGGGGTGTAAGAGGTGTCGAAAGGGGTGTAAGGGGTGTCGAATAACATCTAAGACTTGAGACACTCAAGCCAACCTCACATGCACGTGGTGCACCCTGCTGAATAACGAACAAGGCAATGGCGGAAGCGGGGTGGTAGGGTTCTACAGCTCGACTGGGTCGCAACCACCATGTATATGGCGAAAAGGCCGTCATAGTGATTCGCATCTGCGAGTCGCGTTTCTGGATCAGCCTGTGCATATCCAGCTGTTCGCAGGCCGGCATGACAGCGGCGACCGACGATGGATAGTGTGTCACTCGGTGGTCGCCATTGTTTTTGGATTATTGCTTACCATCAGGCACAGTGCAGTAATTTTGCCGTGTTACAATAAAAAAAAAATTGTTCCTAGCCTTTTTTAATACTTTTTAGATTTTATCGTTTAATGTGATGTTAAATTTTTACTGATTTGAAATTTTAATGGTAAAATTGATCGTTCGGAACTACTGAATAAAATTAATTTATAGTATAGTATAATAAAGTATACTTAACCAATTGTTCCTAATTTTTTTTAATACTTTTTAGATTTTAGCGTTTGATGTGATGTTAAATTTTGACTGATTTGAAATTTTACTGGTAAAATTGATCGTTCGGAACTACTGAATAAAATTAACTTACGTGTGCTAGCAGAAACCATAGTATACTTAACCATACTATACTATATAACCCGGCTGTTAAGGCGACCTACAGGCAAAATTCGTACATAATTAGAGTTGGTAACAGTGTTAACAAATTAGTTAGTCATCTGAACGTAGATCTGTTTAACACTTGTTCAAAAACTTAAATGCGTTCTTAATTCCAGCTTTTTTGATTTTTAATTTCCTTATTCGGATCATACTTTCTTAAGGGAAATGAAAATGTTCTTATCGTTGTGGAAACTATATAAATGTCCTTTGTTTATGTTTATACATGTAATGTAACTTTTTTGTCTAGCTGTAAGATCCCCGAAACATTAAAAAAAAATAATTAAAACCTAGTCCTCAAGTAGCCTCAACACTAACGTGTGCTTGGCGACAAATTTTCAGTTCTTATCGATGTAACTTTTTTTGTCTAGCTGTAAGTTCTCCGAAACTTAAAAAAATGAATAATTAAAAACCTAGTCCTCAAGTAGCCTCAACACTAACATGTGCTTGGCGACAAATTTTCAAATTGAGTGTAGTATCTAACTAGGCGGACTTAGAAATAGCCCTACCGCCAGTTTACGTATGTTTATCTTAGTTTTATGTTTTAGAATTCTTATTTAAATTATAAATACGCAAATGAATTTGTTTATTTGTTACGCTTTCACGACTTAAGTACTAAAGCGATCATCATAAAATTTTACATACACATCGTCACATGTACAGAAAAGGATATGGTGTACCTTTTATAGAAAAAAGTGTACAATTCCCGAATGATCGATCAAATCTTCTTTATCGCCAGCAAAAGCTACTTACATACTAATCCATAAATGTTAAGCCATAAAGGGTTAAAAAAAAATATATATAAAAAAATAGTTAATGTCAAATTCTAACGCTTTTTTAATTTTAGGCGAAAATAATTATCTAATTGATTACTTTATTATTATACAAGATTTATATAAAAAAGATTGTGTTCGATTTTTGTAAGTGTAACTTTAAAATTATATTCTCTTTCTTTTAATAAATATAGGTATATATATGCTTTCAAATCATTATTTATAAAAGTATTTATTTGTTAGCGGTAGTAATAACGATTAATTTTTATTGCTATTCCTATATGTAATTGAGGAACCGCCCTCACCAAAAGTGGTTCGTTCCATCCCAGGTCGTGTAAAGGATCGAGTTACTCCAAACATGCATGTGCATACAAATTTTACATACAATGTGCAGTGGGCGGAACGTACAACTGGCGTTCTGTGGTAACCAGTCCTCGTTACGGTTTTGCTTATACTCTCATTTCAAGATTGATAGTGTTTGGTATTTAACTTAGTACCTGCTCTATCATAAAAATATACAAGATGTAGTTTTTGATCAGACATATATCTGGTAGCTTATTTCTTTATTATTGTATTCAATGAAATTTTGCAATATTAATTTTACTTCATAAGCGTTTGTTTGAATTGTAAAGAAAAAAAAGTGTGTGCGGTACACGCGTTACAAGTTATACTTCTTTGGCGTAACAAGATAAAAATCTTTTCAAACATTTTAGCTTTCGCCTTATTCTACGTTTGTAGAAAAACGACATTAACAATAGAAAAATGGTATTTAATACATTGAAAGTTTTAATACAAAAAAATACAAACAACAAATACAAAGAAACAAAATGTTGACTATAGCTAACTTCAGGGTGTCGGTTTTTCATGACGGTGTGCACACGCATCGTAATAACTCCAGGGTGTCAGTTTATCGTGACGGTGTGCGAAATTTACTCTCATCATTTTTCCCTAACGCCCCAAAAGAAGTATAACTTCAAAAAGGATTTAATAAAAATGAAATATGGTTTGGTATCACTCAGTATGAATAACTACTAGAATTTGCGTTTTAAGATTTTTTTTTGCAAAAATCATATAGACATAGCTCGTTTTAATAGTAAAGTTTAAGAAAAGAACATTTTACCCAAGGGCGATTTCTTTTCATGAGATAGCCAAAACTCGATGGTGATAGAAAATCTCAAATTTATTTTCTGGCAAATCAAATCAAATCAAAAATACTTTATTCAGTTTAGGCCCTAATAATGCGCTTATGAACGTCAAAACTATCACCGGTTCGGAAAACAACCCAGTCACCGAGAAGAACCGGCAAGAAACTCGATCGGGTACATCTTTTTAGCATATATATATATTTCAAATACATTATACGTTACAATACCGTTTTTAGTGGATGCACAGAGAGGAGTCAATTCCAGACGTCACCATCGTTCACGTATTGATCCACTCTATAGTAGCCTTTCGACACTAAAACCCGCTTGACATGGTGCTTAAATTTACAGTCCGGCAAATCGGTAATATGTTTTGGGACTTTATTGTAAAACCTAACACTATTACCTAAGAAACTATTACAGGTTTTGCTAAGTCTGAAACATGGGACGACCAGTTTGTCACAGTTTCTAGTATTTAGATCATGCCAGTCTTTTACAAAATGCAGGTTTTCAAAGTTTTTACGGACATACATTAAATTATCAAGATTTGATACCTGACTATCTAGGAGTAAAAAATGGTAGCTAACAAAGATGCGTGTTATTTCTGATGTCTGTAATCACAGTTTGACATTATATAAGCCACACAGATACGTAATTATTATTTATCTAACAATTTAAAATAAGTTATGTAAATATTCCATAAAACGATTTACCTATTTATGGTCAACTTGCAAATAACGTAATGTTACTTAGGTCTATTTAACGACATGTCCTGCGATGGTGTCTGAAATGTGTAAAGTAGATTTAACAGCATCGCTTATTCGTTTTTTATGTGACACTTCTATGGATGTTCCTTACATGGAAGTGAATGAATTGGATTCGTTAAGTACCTTATAGTCAGTAGTTTAACTTTAACAGTATCGTGGTTGGCCATTTTTGTCTATTTATTAGTAGTATTTATCATTTTATACTATTTTTTATATCATTTAATACATTCTTAATTTTACGTGACCAAATTAGATGAACCAAATCATAAAATTGTATAAAACAAAGTCTCCTACCACGTCTGTTTGTCTGCCTGTCCTGTTAGCGACAAACTCAAAAACTACTGAACGGATTTTCATGCGATTTTCACTAGTAGATAAAGTGATTCATGAGGAAGGTTTTGGTGTCAAAGTTTGTTGTTTTCTTTTATTATCAGGGCAAGACAACGTCCGCCGTGACCGCTAACAAAATGTAATCGTTATTTAACTTATTTACCTCGGGAAATTAATCTAAAATTTGAACTTATTTTATATATTAAATAAAATCTTTACCTATTCTCTACCAAATTTCAATGATGTACATTAATAATAGAGTACTTAGGTACGGTGCGATTCGTTTAGTACGAATAAAAAAGACTGGACGGTTGTCTGAGTGCGAGTGAACTGCACGTGTGCTTACAAATAAATCAAATGATTACATGTGACAGCCCGTAAAGAATTATTATATTACCACCGCATGAGTTTCTACTGGCTAATTAAATCAATTCACTGGAACAAATTTAATAAATCAGATAATGCTGTGGCGCTTCAAAAGCCACGAGAACTCACGTGGGTTTTTCAATAGTTTTGATACGAGACATGTTGGATTTACACAATTGCTCGTAATATTTTAGTTTAAAGTGATACTGCCTTTTCTGTATTGTATTATTTATAAAATAAAACCAGATAGATACACGATAAACGAAGTTATGAATGATACGAGATATTTAAATAAAAATGTTTTTGTTAGTTGTATAGAGAGACGATCTTTGAATAAATATAGGAATGAAGTAATACAAGTACTTAATATTAGCAATATGTAGTTTTACAATGTAAAAAAGGAAAAAATAGAATTGTTGTTTTAAAACATGAAATAGAGTTGTTATTGCCATAGCGACCGAATTTCTTTTTAACAGGAGAATTGACTGACTTTCAAATGCAGCTGCTAGAACACACCTATAGATGCTTGACCATAGATTTTTAGAACAACCCTATCATAATGCTACGGTTTCGTCACGAAGTTTTCCTTCACCAAAAATTCCGGCTTATTTAGAATGATTCGGACCAAAATCGATTGAGGCGGTGTCCGAAAACGTTATCCATTGAAACATCATTGCCTCAAATATTATTTGCAATAAAAGTATTTGTATTCATTAATTGTGGACAGTTATATATGGCATTGTTCTGAGTAGTAATGTGTAGGCGAGACGATACAAAGAGACGAGTAGAGTACAGTAAGGCTTTGAATCTGTAGAGTTTTAGTGTGGTCAAGGCGGTTATTGCTTAGTTATTGAAATATGAGTGGAAAAATTCGTATCTCGGTTTAAGAATAACCTAACTATTAACGGTATTATTAGTTTACAGTAGTCGAACTGAGTTGCGAAATTTGGTGTTTTTTACAAGTTTTGTTTTTGATGGCATATTTCTTTCACAAAATAATAATAATAATAAAACTGTTTATTGCACACACGTTGAAAATATACAAAATTAGTCATCAGTTTACAATATGTATACAGTTAGGCGGCCTTATCGCTTAGAGCGATCTCTTCCAGGCAAACCTGAGGAGACATTTTATTTTCATAACTACCGGGTGGCAATATAAAAAGACAAAAAAAAATTAAAAAAAAATACAAAAACTATAGATAAAAGTAAAAAAAAAGAAATAACGCAATACAATAGTTATATTACGATAGCGAGAGGTAATGCCGGTGGAGATATTTTTTAAATAACGTCAAGGATCTTGCCTGCCTAATATCACAAGGGAGTGCGTTCCATAGGCGTACAGCTTGAACTACAAATGATTTAATATAAAATTTAGTGTGACAGATAGGGAATTTGAGTATATGTTGAGAGCATAGACGGCGTGATGAAGAATCTCTGCAACCTAACATCTCGAATTTATATTGTAATTATAGAAGAAAAGTCAATTAGAAATTCTTTTGTTTAAAAAATATATATTACGATATAATGGTTATTACAATTAGCATTACTCTATAAATTAAAAGTAGCTTTAAATACCGACTACATTAATAACGAGATTCGAAACAATTTTATATATTTTAGTAACGTATATACAAAAAATTAAATTCCTGTATGAAGTATTCTGCTAACAGAATCAACATATTCACTGTTTCATTTCGACTGGTTCCCACTTTTGAATTTCCTAATAGTGTTTACAAAGGCAAAGTCAATACGAATGTGGTAGCTGGAAACTTTAATACAAACATACATTTCAGTTTTAACTTTTCCAGATACGAATTAAGATTCATAATTGCTTAACACGATTGAATGATAAAATGAAGATGCACACGTTACACTATTGTTGAGGTTTGTTTACAGAATTTTCAAGTTATTGACTTTGGCGTGAGAATTAGTTTCTAATGTTCGTAACGCTGGTAGGTCCTATCGATCAATATCTCACATACTACTGTTAGGCATTTTTGCTGTCCATAAGTGGGTAAATATGATCTGTAGACTAGTTTTATAACGTTCTATTTTAGAACTAGAGTTTAAATTGACACACCAAGAATATTATTTTCAATAGAATAATTTATTAAAGAAGTTAAATTATTTGCTTCGGTAAGTTAAACGCACTTAAAATAAATTATTTTTTACAACAATTCGTAATCATGAAGGAGCTTAAATTTACATAAATAGATTTTACTGTATAATATACGAGTTCAAAAAACTTGAATATCGTTTGACCCATTATTATGAAAAGTGATGTACCATAGTCTCTTTTTAAAAAGAAGGTTTTGTGCTATCCAATTTACTATCACTCGCTACTAATTGATAGTTGGATATATTTTGTTGTTATTGTAGTTTAATGCGAACGAATTTACGGCTTATACTCTAGAGTATAAGCTTATACGCCTGATGACCAAAAGTTGTATACCGTTTTTTATAAATAAATAAAAGACTGTATTATATCACACCATGAATGAAAAATTCCGTGTTGCTTCAGCGCTGTATGCGATTGAGTAGATGCCATGAAATAATCTGCTTTGAATTTTGAAAATATTGTATAAAACTCGTCGAAAACTTTACACACAATACAGAGAAGAGGTAATAATTTGTACTACGATACAAACAACTGTAAGATTTCCTGACGATAAGCGGCCTTGATAGCCTATACAAATTTGCAACACCAAAACTATTATATACGCATTATTGCTAATTTCCAAAGAATTTAGAAAGCTGTTCACTACTTTCTTGAAGAAACTCGTACTGTTTGTGGTCTCCTGAAAAACCTCAGCAAGAATGGAATGAGTTCATTCCACATACAAAGCGTTTGAGGTAGAAACTCCTTTGAAAACGAATTGGCCAGGATTATTTAGCGTCCTATTTCCAACATGGCGCCTGTCGTTGGCAAGCGCTTTAAATACAGTAAGTAACACTTGATATTTCAACATGAACAGGTCGATGTAAGGTACATAGTTCAATATCAGTTACTATCGATTATTAATAAGCAATAAGCACGTTCATTATGGTATTCCCGTGTGTTTAGCGGGTAGTGAGCGGAAGTATGAACTAATAAACATGTCAGAATACTTTAATGACTTCCAGGAAGGATTTAATATGTATTTGTTTTCTAATTAAATATTTCGTGTTATTATTTATATTGCTTATTTATGAATTCAGTGGCTCTTATCGCTTATTATAACTAGTCTATCAAGTTACTTGTAAATCTAATAAATGTTGTAACCAAAGTTCAGACGTTCGTTGTGTTTTGAAGCGAACGCACGTAATCAATTACCTGTTATTGTAAAGTTTTTTTTTTATTACATGGGATAAGACTTTACAAAAATGAACAATAATAATTCGGATGATGATTCCGATATAATAAGTGATTCGGAAATCATCAGAGAATGTGAAAAAGAAATGGACGATCTTAAGCAACAAGAAAATCAACTTGCTTCGTCAAACATAGATGTTGCAACTACTAGAATCTCCAAAAAGAGAGTTCGAGTATTAAGTGATGAAATAGATGACGAAAAGTTCATAACCGTATCAAAGAAGGGATCAAAACGTTTCAGGAGAGGTATTTCTATAGAACAGAATGAGTTTAATGAAGATGGAAATATCTTAGAAGATAAATTTGAAATAAGTATTACGTCTTTAGAGATATTACCAAAGCAAATGGCCCTCGCAAAATTACTAAAATCAGAAAATATTTCCGATATTATAAGAATAAAATTTAAAAGTCCTTACAAAGTTCTAATACAGTTATGTAATGAGAAAAGTGCAGAAGCCTTACTACATTGTCAAAACCTAAAAGATTTGGGATACAGAACTCAATTTACAGATAAAATAAATATTTCTTATGGATTAATTAGAGGAATTGATTTGGGATTAGAAATTAAAGAAATTTTAGAGATTTTGGAATCTTCAGAAGAGATAGTATCAGTCATAAGGTTAAAACGAAGAGATACTGTAGGAAAATGGATAGAAAGTGAATCGATTCGTGTTGGATTTAAAGGTAATAAAATTCCATCATATGTGTACGCGTACGGATGCAGATTTCCAGTTGAAGCTTTTTCGTTCCCCGTGACTCAGTGTTCGAAGTGTTGGAAATTTGGGCATCTTAAAAATTATTGCCCGCGAAGTCAAATATTATGTCCCAAGTGTGGAGGAGAACATCCTAATTGCGAAACTAAAGAATACAAATGTTTAAATTGTAAAGGTCATCACTGGGCGTTAGATAAATGTTGTCCGACTTATTTGAAAGAAAAGCGAATCCGTTTTATCATGTCGAAAGAAAATGTGACTTATAAAAAAGCTTTAGGATATATTGTAAGAGAAAACCGTGAGCATAAGATGTATCCAAATAACAAAACCAATAAATATCAGAATAATCCATATAGTCCCAACAATCAAATGTTATACAGTGAAGTGGTAGCTCTGGAAAATAGTGTCAATAAAGAATTTATTGAATCTACGAATATATTGGAAGATGAAGAAATAAACAAAGTGGTGGAAATCCATCACTTCATCATCAGCGCCCATCGTCTGCGCCCATCTTATATTCCGCGACAATGGAGAGAAATTTTAGTTCACCCTATTCCTAAATCCGAAAATAATTCTACGATGGAATGCAAACTTAGACCAATTTCCCTAATTTCGTGTATTTGCAAGATTTTATATAATATCATAAATAAACGTTTAGAATGGTATATAGAAAAAAAAGTGCGTGCGTACAAAGTACACATGTCAGAAGTGAAACTTCTTTGGCGAACTAATTTATAAGTCATGTTTATATTTATACAAATCTAAAACTTTAGATTTCCGAGACTTGAAAAATAGATGAAAAATCTGCGTTTACTGCAAATGACGTCACT
>MU160192.1:43536-88703 GCA_015888305.1 Antheraea pernyi
AATAACGTATCCGTATATAGAGTGGTTAAAACTCTTGATGACGTTAAAGTAGGTCAAAAAATTTGCAATTATTTCTGGTCCTCTTTAAAGAAAAGACATCTCATAATGCAAACTGGTATAAACGGAGAAACTATAACGAGATGGACAGATCAAGGATTAGCTCAGGGTGATCCTATTTCACCTTTATTGTTTAACATTACAACTCATGAGATCTGTCACAATATTAAAAATGTTTACATTAGTCAATACGCAGATGATTTTGTTTTGTATATAGGACACAAAGATTTAATATTCTGTCAATATAATGTACAGGTCGCTTTAAACTATATTATTCAAAATTAGGTTTGGAATTGTCACCGAGTAAATCTAAGTATTGTATTTTTAGCAGAGGTCACAGACGACAACAAATTAAACTACACATAAAATCGTTTTCAATAAACATAGCAGATAGTGTAAAGTATCTAGGTATGTGACTAAACATATCACTTTTATGGGGAAAGCATATTAATGAAATTGCAGCAAAAGTTTCAAAATTTTTAAATGTTTTAAAAGTATTGTCAGGAAGTACTTGGGGTATACATCCCCAACATTTAAGAAATATATATATATCGTTAATTCGTAGTCGATTCGATTACGGCTGTGTATTATATGACAACAATGCAAAGACCCATGTATCTAAGTTAGACGAAATTCAGAATCAAGCCCTAAGCATCATTGATGGATTTATTAAAAGCTCACCAATTCATGTCATGGAGAGCGAATTATGTATACCACCCCTTTATATAAGAAGATGTAACCTTGCTCAAAATTTTTGTCTATGATATGTTAGTCCCGGTAACTTATATCGATATACAACTAAAACTCTTAAATATAAAAACACAAATAGCCTAACTACTAAACCTAAATATATTACACAGCTTTTTGCAACAGTCCGATATCGGTTCTGCCAGAATACTATTTAAGAGTTTTAGTTGTATATCGATATAAGTTACCGGGACTAACATATCAAAAAATGATAAAAGTCCCTTAAAACTTATAAATGGTATAATTAAATTAAATTTAGATAGTGTTATAGGACCAAAACATACACCGAATGTAAGTACTCTAAAATATGGAGTAACAAAAGAATTCATAGAAAAATATAATGAATGGGTGGAAATATATACAGATGGTGCAAAAACTTGTAAGGGTCAGAGTGCTGCATATTATGAACCAGACACAGACAGTGCTGGCCTGTATAATGTAAAAACAAATGTATCTATTATGACACTGGAACTATTTGCAATTTTGGAAGCTATTAAGCATGGTATAAGATTAATGCATCAAAATATTGTTATCTTAACGGATAGCAGTTAATGCCAGCTCCCGACTTCCGATTGGCGCGGACATAATCGAATAACTCAAATAAACTCAGGTGGAACTTTTCAATACGGTTCGTGACCATGACGGTTACGAATGAAATGTTTTATGCAACATAAAAGCAACCACGGAAAAATAAATTAGAGGTTCGCTTTTCGCAATAGCAAATTTAAACTATTTTCATTCAACTTCTTTTTCAATGGAAAAATGTACATTTTTAAAATTGTACCACTAAAATGGAATTTGCTTTATTTTAAAAGTACGACTACCTACTGTCGTAGGTTAGGTAAGTCGTTATAACCACACTAATTTATTGGTGCGTTTGGTATATCGTTTTTTTTTCGAACTGACTGATTTTTTTTTTCGAACTGACTACGCTATTGACCAAGCGAGGTCTTAACAGCTTCACCGGACTACGAACTGACTGATGTTTTTGGCCTGTTGGGCCTTTACGATTTCACCGGACTGAGTTTGGTACATCTCTTTCATTTCTTTACTATACAATAATTAATTGCATATTACCTCCGCCTGATTATAAGAATTAAGTATGAGACACTTGATGTTGTACAGTATATTCTAAGAATAATATCGAGGACCCAGAAATCTTTCGACATGTTGGTAGTTTTAAACAAACATGACAAATGAAGAGTCAAATCCTTATGATGGATTTGTCTTAATATGTGTGTTAAAATAACAATACTCTTATTTTTCATAATTGGCTACGGTAAGTAGATGCAGTAAGGTGGACATGTGGTACACGGTAAAAATACTTTCGTCGCCGTTAAATCAGTGTTGCTGGCATGGTGCGGAAGAAGATGGGATCCTAACATATCGTCTGGTACATACTCACCGGGCACGTTGTTTTGGATGGTACCTGCACCGGATAGCTTACAGGGAGCCTACCGCTACATGCCATGAATACAGTGCTGAAGAGGATACCGCGTCGTATACTTTGTCTGAGTGTGTTACATGGGAAGGGCAGGACTGCATTCTGTCTGTGGCGAAGGGATCGATTTTTACGCTGCGGAGCGTGGTAAGGGCTATCCTCAGGAGCGAGTCTATTTGGAATATTAAGGTTTCCTTTTACAAAAAAGTCGTCTCGCGGAAGGAAGAGACTGAGAATGTTCCCGAGGAGTACCCTCTAAGGGGCCCTTTCCGCCGCCGGAGGGCCGGTGGAATGAGGGGACGATACGCTCGCCTCCTTCCGCCATTGTAGCCGGACATGGGAAGATGAGTCGGGGGTTCATCTTTCTATTGTACAAATTCGGCAGACGGAGGAGACGGCCGATATGTACACGGTCGTCTACTAACAAGGTTGGGGCCTGGCGACGCTTCGACGCGAGAGATCTAGTGTCGTCTCACTACAGCGGATGATATAAACCGTGGGGATTTAGTCGGTAAAAGTCTGACACTACGAGAGGATGGTGTGTCCAGGAATGCAGGAATCCACACGTTAAAAAACAGAAAAAAAAATGTAGACGCAGTAAATCATCTTGTGCATAGGCTTTGTAACAGCTAAAAAAAAATATACTAACGAACAGTTTTGGCTTATTTCTATAGAACACTTAGCGCTCATTACAAAAAAATAAAATAAAATTATCAAAAAAAATCAGTTATATGTGATATAAACCGATCCAAACTGTCAAATAAAAGCTTCTGTAATACGAAACACGTAGATCGATTCGTTCCGAACTTGTACCTCGTATGGCACTTCACAAAAACTTGGCCCTTTTCAAGAACTTAGACGCAAAATGAGCCGTATACTACTGCGTTATTATGAATGTACGACAGTAATCTTACACTCTATGCCAGAGAGTTGTATAGTTGGAATACACTTTACGCATCTGGTTAAGCCTGGTAAAGATTAACGAGCTCTGCGTTTCTGATGCAAAGGGATTGCAAAGGGAGTCACGCTAATTATAGTCGTAATTCAACTCTCTGCGGTTGGTCTGCTACTTTTGATATGCTTGATTACTTTGAGAATGGTTTTTAATCAGGCAATCGGTCATAAAATACAACATTAAGAGACTTTATAATGAAAAAAAATGTGTATAAAACGTAACCTAAATACCAAATGCTGCCTACTCGTTTTTTCCTTTTGACTCCGTGTAAAGCTGTTCGCATTGTTGACGATTCAGAATTAACATGTGGTCTCGAGTCATTAGAATTTCGTGGAGATATTGGGTTTCTATGTGTGGTTTGCTGCAGGTATAACGGAGAGTATTCTGAAGAACATTTTGGCATGGTGCTCTCATTAAGTCATCACCGTTCCAAATTCGCACCACCTGCCGCTAGCTGGTTGCCCATCAATATATCCCAAACCGCAACTGTAAGGTTCTCTAGAGGCTTTATTATCCGCACGCCAGCGTTGTGGAATAGGTTACTCGGCACGATGTACCCCAGGGTTATTACATATAGCTCTTAAAAAAGTGATTGAAACATGTTTTTCAAGGCCGGCAACGTAACAACGATACCCGAGTGTTGCAATTGCCCATAGACAATGGTAACAATTTAACATCAGTTTGGCTGTCCGTCTGTTTGCTGCCCTTTAAGTTAAGTAAAATAAAAAAAAGTAACAAGCATTTATCTAAATCCTAAACATTTTTATTTAATAAGCTGAATTTCAAGGTCAAAAGGTAATGTAGATTCATAGGCAAAATAGGATTAATTTCGTTGACTTCGAGCGACAATGTTTTGATTATTAGACTTGAATATCCTCTGCTGTGTTTTACGTTTACCTATAATACCACCTGTTATCAGATACTAGTTTTTGCTCGCGTATCCTTCGGGAACATTATATTCTTATTGAAAATTTCGCTATGCTCTTTTCTATACTCCTGAGAACGTGTACGCAAAATTCCATGTAGATCGGTTAGTAATTAAGTCGCGAAAGCGTAACAAAGAAACTCATATTCAACTATGAACTATTATTAAGGAGTAATCTGATAATTTAATGTAATCATCAAATAATTTATCTATGAGTGCTATTTGTTAAATGAGAAATGAAACAACAACGTGAATAATACAGTATTTCATTAGGAAATAATTTGATACAAATTATCATAGTATAATTAATTGCAGACAAGAGGTAAAACAACAAGTTTTATGATATAAAGTGTATTATGTACAAATGTTCGCGACATTATCAATTTAATATATATGTTTTGCAGATGCATAGATAAAATTTATTAATTCCTTCCGTGGACTGAAATTTAATTTTTATTTTATTTATTTCAACAATTCAATAACGGTATTGTTTTAATAGTAAAATGATATGATTTGTCTTGTCAGACCTTTGGAAAACTATGTGATATAGAGAAAAATTACGCATTTAATCAAATTGGTTTATTGTTATTATTTAAGAAAGCATAAAATAATAAAACTATGTATAATGATTTACGCCACAAAATAAAAAATCGATATGTAAATGTTTCTATATTAATTTGATTTTGTCGCGTAAGAATAATTAGTTATTAATTTTATAGTAAAACAATAATTATATAGGACAGAGTTACGTATACCTACATTACTTAATAATACGAAGATTGAATCAGCAATATAAAAATATAAGGAATCGTTTCAAATAATATTGCGATGGTTCTATATAAGGTATTACAAATATCTGAGCAAATAGCCCTATAATTTATATCGTCTTAATCCTTAGTTCTTAATGATCAATGTTAAAATATAATCGCTTATTACAAATCAAACTAAATTTCTTAAAAGCGTAACTATATAAGAATATTTACATTATAATTATATAGAATTTTTTTACAGTAAATCGGATCGTATGTTTTGAAACCTGGAACGACCTACATTATAAAAATAATCTTAATTTTATTATTATAATTTACAATTAAACCACAGCGACAAAAACTACATAGAAATTAATTATTAAAATTAAAATCACAGTAAATGGCAACATCCTATATACATTTATATATAACTATGGTATTATTTCAACAAACAATGGTGTCATATCTTACATTAGTTTTTAACATCTTTTAGACATATTTTAATTACATTCGAAATTCGTATATCGTATATAGAATAATAATAGTACTGGGAAGTGATTAATTATAATATGAATATATAAGATTGAGTATAGGGTATTATAAATTCACTTATATTTGATTGAAGATGGCGTTACTTTGCGGAAATCCATCGTTAAATGTTATAGTTGGCGTTACTTTGCACTTCCGCCTGGAATAGATTGGTAGCTACCATGTCTTACTGCAAAACAAATCTATCTGCCTATCTATCTATTGATATCGATCATGACGGAGCGAAACACGTATAATCGATTGTGGTTATTACACGTTAATCTGCAACATATTTTAATGAATTATATTTTCTTTTATATTTACAGTTACATACCAACAATGTCAATCGTCAACCAAGAACGCGCTTTCAATTGTTTTTATTGTTTTAGTTATTAATATTTCGCTTAGTCTCTTTTACTAGTTTCAGGTGTAACTTTTTCAAGTAAACTCGGACAAGTAAAATCAACTGCTTTTTTTGCAGTAAGACGTAGTAGCTGCCTATCTACTCCAGATGGAAGTGCAAAGTAACGTCCACTGTAATATGTAATAAATTCACTTATAAATAAAATTAAACAATAGTTGTTATTATTGCAAATTAAAATAAGACTTCATTATAGTAATAAATATATGTTAGACTTAAATTCAATTATCCATATAATTTACAAATAGAAATGAAAATAATGATGATTTTTTTGTTCTGATCTATCTACTTACTTGACTAGGGGTCGAAATGGACCGGATAATTTATAGAACGAACATTATTGCCTTGATATCCATAAACATGCAGCAATATACACAAGTTTTCTGATCCAGTTTCTGTCGATAAGTCGACGGAATACGTTCTAACTTTGTCCATAAATGGCGCATTACTCGTTGCCCGTCATAAATATTCATTTTCGGCAACCAAGAGGAAGTTTTCACGCTTCTCTTCGGTTTCGAGTCGAAGTAACTGGAATATTAGCGAATTTACGAGTAAAAATACTTTCGAATTTTACGTAGATTTTACACCCGACAGACTCTTAAGATACAAATTTTCTGAATACACCATCCGTCGATGAGTTAACGGAAAATCATTTTTAAATCTCTTTTGTTTTTACATTACGACTATTCGTTGATTAAGTGACCACGTCGTATTTTATATTAACATTGATGATTCTAAATCACATTATAATACTAGTTATATAATTAACAATAAAATTATGATACAATATACACTTTTTTTTTAATGAGACGATTCGTCTTATGGTTTTAATTTCGGAATTCGCCAGTAAATTTGTTTATAATAATATTATGAAGAATTCTTAAGATGTATTTATTCTATTGCAATTAAAATAATTACATATTAAATGCAGTTGCAAGTTATAATATTATTTAGTTACAATCAATGATTTTAATATTTTCGGTTAATTTGTCTATGTACTGTTAATTGTAATCGAACGCACAAATATAATATGCCTGCTAGTACTAGTACAGGTTGCTTATTAAATTGCAAGGAATTGTTTTTTATTTAATAGAAAAATTACTCATCCAGAATGGTTTTCGATATTTTATGATACACGAAGTATTTCAAGTATAGTGGAATTTATTTAACTTCCTAAATTATAGCTAATCAACTGTCGTTATGTACACACATAGTTAATTAGCATAAATAGTAACATGAACATTTTACACAATAATACTATTTACAAGATATTTTAGAATAGTCAGAATAGAGAAGAGTATTTAGAGTAACCATAAGCCATCAATGTAAGTGATCGCTCAGGGGTATGTCATACAATTTTATGCACTTTAAGTGTCCGAGATCAAAGCAGAGCTTCTTCGAGTTGGTCGAAGTGCTCGTACCATCAGTCGCTCTCGTATACGGTTGAATTGGAACTCTTACGGCGGCTGTACGGAGAGGAGAACTCGATCCTGGTATCCGGCAGCCAGGTGTACGCAGTGCGCTCCGAAGGTGCACTGGAAATAAGAAAAATAAATGTTTTAAATTTACCTAAAACATATTACCCGTCTATCTAAATATTTTTACGCTTGATCTATGGAAATTCTATTGCTATATTTGAAAATGATGTACTGATCAGACTTCTGGAAGTCTACCACCAAAAAAATCATCTAGATAGGTCTATATAATGCGTGTTCGATGTACAACCGCGCTTCTTTTTAAGAATTACCCATCTAAATATTTGTACGCTTGATCTATGGAAATTCTATTGATATCTTTGAAAATGATGTACTGATCAAACTTCTGTAAGTCTACCACCAAAAAGATCATCTAGATAGGTCTATATAATGCGTGTTCGATGTACAACCGCGCTTCTTTTTAAGACCTAAGCGTCTGTTTTTCTATTAACTTCATTATCAACACTTTTTTTTATTGTAGCACGGCTAAGTGACTACACTATGCCTGATGGTAAGTACAGTATAATCCAAAAACATAGGCGATCACCGAAACAAAAACCATTCATCGTCGGTCGCCGCTGTCATCTTTGCATCAGTCATACTAAATATCATCCCATATTTAGAATGGGCTTTCAAATCTCGCACCACTATTTTTCGTGAAATAGGTATACCCTGTAATATAACGTAAAATAAAAATTAACAGACGTAACGTAAATTAAAACCCCATTAAAATTTAATCTGTGAAGTCTGTAATTAGAAGCACATAAATAAATTGGCTGGCTGGCTGCAACAGAACAATGTTCCAATTACAGATTCATATTATTTTGAGCATTGTGACGCGACGCAGCACTTAATTTTAATAACGGCGACTTACTGAAATTGTAGCCTTCTAATTAAAGGTATGAGAGATAATTTACCCTTAAATTAAACTTGACTTCAGTTTTATTTTAAGTTGATATAAAATTACTCTCAAAATTAGTTCGGCTTTCGAAACTTTGTTAACGTTGCTGTCAGTTCACAATATTATATTTGATACTTCCATAATATCCGTTTGTACATAATGCGTATGACAATTTAATGAGTATAATTTGAGTTTGGTCTTGTTTCACGTCCAATTAACATTTCCAAGCCCGACTTCCAACATGGTCGTATGCTTTTAATGGTAATCCAGACTAACATTTTCATGTACTAACAAATGAAATATGGTCTGTGGACAAAACAAAGGCGTATCCTACGAAGACATTGAGATTGTATAATGTAAGTATTCGATTCAATTTATCTTTAGTTGGTCAGAACTAAATAAGAACGAGTGGGTCTCACTTAGTCCGGAGAAGCGTACCTAGGATGTACAAATGCAATGAAAATTTAATGTATGCACGCTTTTGAGTGCTATTTGAGAGTCCTGCAAGTACTTGAATAAACAGAAGTGTTATTTACCTTTACGCAAGGTAAAGTGTGTTGTTTTAAAGGGTAGGTACCTCATATAGTAGGGGTCAATATTCTTGACAAACTTTCTAGCGGTAAACCGCAGTTCAACAGCATGATTATTTTGTTTAGTTTTGTATGAAAATCGATACGGCAAAAATCTTTAACGTTGTTTTTTTTTGTATTATTCCTTGCTATATAAATGTATCTTTTTTACTTTATTACGTTAAATAACTAGACAGGCAGGCATGACAGCGGCGACCGGCGATGGATAATGTCTCTCGGTGGTCACCATTGTTTTTGAATTGTACTGTGCTTACCATCAGGCATAGTGCAGTCATTTTGCCGTGCTACAATAAAAAAAAACTAATATGATTCTAATAAAATGCATGTAATTAATATTAATATATTTTCACGCCTGATTTAACAGTGATTTATCATGTGGAACTGGATACGTTGTATACATTTTAACAAAATGTGTGATAGACTGTGATTGAATGACCGTAACTTTGACCGTTTATCATTCACGTCCTTGCCGTCTCTTGCGGCTCGCTGCTCATAGATATGAGATTAACCGATGGTCATAATTCGTATGATTCGAATTTCGCATTTTTAGATAACGAGTTTTGACATTTGTATTTGATATTTATAATAAATATAGACATATCTTGATATTCGATAGGTTCGGATTTGTAGCTTTAAATTGAAAGCCAATATATTATTTGGAATGGGAATGAATATTTTTGGCCAATATCAATTGATTTAATGTATAAATATTTTGATGTATATGTATGTATATATTTAGCCAGTGTTATTGTATACCTTTTATGCAAGTTATGTTTGCGACGAAAGAATCGGTAGTAGAGTGGTAGTGTTTTGAAACAAACATTCGGTTCTAATACTGACGTGATAATGATAACTGAGCATTAATCACTTACGCGTATATATCAGATGCTAGTTAAAGATGCAATCGATACTTAGTTTGGGATGAAATAAAATTTATTTTTAATTATTTATATTTGGGTTGGTGAATTGATTTTGATGTTTGGAGATTGTTGATCGTTCCGTGTAAACGAATTTAAATTTCAGTGTGTCGCGGCCTGTTGAAGATTAGAAAATTATTTAATACTAGCCAATATTATATTTAGCGAAAACTTAGGCTCACTTTAACGCAACGTTGCCTAAATGTAGTCGGGAATAATAGTTTAATTCTTTATGTATTTTATTTAACTTTATTACTGGTAAATAGCAAAATCGATATAGAAGTAAAAACCGATTTTAACAACACTTTTAAAGAATTTGTTAGAGTACATATTATTATGAGTTGTTATAAGGGTTAGATTGTAACAATAAAATAAAACAGTTAACTTAAAATCAGTAAAAGAGATGTTACAGTTAAATAGTCATGTTAAAATTATAATTAAAAACAGAGCTACAGATAAGATACATAACGTTCTTGAAATACTCTTATGAAGGTAAGACGGCTTAGTGGTTAGTGTAATCGGACATCGGATCGATCGATGTAGGTTCGAATCCTTGCGAATAAGCCAGAGCTGTCAATGGAGAAAAACGTTGTCGTTTGTTTTTGAAGACCACCTGAATGAAGTATTAAAAAAACATTTTTGAAGAACGGAATCGCACGTGTCCTCTAATAATATATAATAGGAATTATAACTATTAAAATGAAATGACCTGTTAGAGAGCTTGAGTTGCGACTCGAGCGAAATCCAATTTGTAATAAGTGCCTTTTGAATCAATCCGTTCACTTCGAACGGACTTTGTGAGGTTTTTGGTATTTTTCACATCCAGCAAATAAAGTGCTCCCGACTCGAAAGAGAGTTGAGTAATAACTCGTATTTTAGGAAGTAAATAGGAAATAATGATGTTATATACGTGTTATGAAAACGATTAAATAAAAATGGTATAGGAAAGCAATTGAATAAATAATAAATTGAATATAATTCCAAACTACGCACAGTTTGTATTATGGTAAGGTATGTAAATGTAAATACATAGCGAAATATTTAAGGCATAGATACATATTGGTAATTAAGCTCAACGCAAAAATGTAATTCATGTGTGGACATGGAATTCGCGACTTTAGGGGTCTATAGTAGGGTTTATAACGCAACGACACTTTTTTTTTATGTCCTTGGTTGCAATCGAACATGTGGGTCACCTGATGTCAAGTGATCACCACCGTCCATTGATACTAACAACACCAAAGGAGTCGCAAGTGCGATGCGAGGGAGAGAGAGGGGAGAGGAGAAGACAGGGGAAAGGATGTGGGCCTCCGGCGCTCTCACTGACCGAACGAAACACAAAAATGCAAGCAGTGTTACTTCACGTCGGTTTTCTATGAGAGGGTGGTACTACCCCGGATGAGCTGACCCATTCATGCTGAAACTAGTCTAATATAAGCTATAAAATATACATAAGTATATTGAGACTTGTCTAATAGGGGTGTAAGGGGTGTCAAATAACATCTAAGACTGGAGACATCCAAGCCAACCTCTCCTGCGCGTGGTGCACCCTGCTGAATAACGAACGAGGCAATGGCGAAAGCGGTAATATATTTTATGTACAGAGGAAACAATATAAAAATAAATTGAAGCCAAAAATATACTACACTTATAAAATTTCTCTATAAACAATGTTATCGGTTTACTTTCACTACCCGCGCAGGCGTACTGCATCGTTTATCCCACTTCACAAATTATAAGTTACAAAAACCATAGTTTCCAAAAACCTTTAAAACCGTGTATTATATGAAGATATCGTGATTTTTTATTAAGATAAGGACTAAATGTAGAGAAGTAAAAAAAAGTGTGTGTGTACTTATGTACACGCGTTAGAAGTTATACTTCTATGGCGTAACACGATAAAAATCTTTTCAAAAATTTTATCTTTTCCTTATTCTACGTTTGTAGAAAAAACGACACTAACAATAGAAAAAGGTATTTAATATATTGAAAGTTTTAATACAAAGAAATACAAACAACAAATACAAAGAAACAAAATGTCGACTATAGCTAACGTCAGGGTGTTGGTTTTTCGTCAGGGTGTGCGCGCGCATCGTAAAAATTTACTCTCATCATTTTTCCCTAACGCGCCAAAAGAAATATAACTTCAATAAAAAAGTAAATCGAAATCTATCCAGTAGTTTTTGCATGATACATGAAAACGACAAACATATATCAGTTTATTTATGGAATTATTTTATAAATAAATCAAATTTAATGTTTACAATGGTTATAATCAGCAATGCTAGTTACAGTTGTAAGTTTGGTTACAACTTCTAACAAGTTTGTTTCTGGCACCGGCCCTAGTGAACTTTAAACTACATCACTTAACACCTCATCTTTACGTTTGCGTGAACGTTTATGGCTTAAAATTATTATTATATCATAGTTTGTGAATTTGAACGTGAAAGTTGTATTCACCTGCATTTTGAACTACAGCACGCTAAAATAACATATTTATTATGTATACCTATTACTTCAGGATCTGATGTTTTGAATTTTTTGTGTTGCTTGCGTGTGGTAAATTAATGAATTAATTTATATGACTCTTATATGACAAATAAAAAACTTTTTGAAGCTACCTAATAACGTATTACAATCTTATGAGCGGAGTAAGTACCATATTAATTGTAAGTCAGAGAAAACGTTAATACAGAACGAAATATTAGTGTAAAAAAATTATACGGCTCAAGGTACCAGGGATTGAAGGTTGAAAAAGGAAACATTAAATATGAGTAAAACCACTGGAGACAACTATATTGCTAAATAGAAACATAAAAAATCTTGTTATATCTCAATTTTATACAATGGTGAGGTATTAATAATTAGTGTTTCCATTTGCATCGTTTTGAATAATATAATTAGTGAAATACGCAAATGATAGACGAGATCATGTCACAAATTAATGGTTTTCACACAATGTATTAACGTTCACATATTAATTATATGTGAAGCTGAACTCCAGTCGTCAGCTACGTAGACTTATAATTACGCGAAACTCTAATAACCAAGTCGAGTTATTAGACATTCAAAAGTTCTTTAATTATAAATTCTGATTAATATTTTGCAAAGTCGCAACAGAGTCTAATTATTACAGATGCTATAATATTTTTGATAATATAATTAAATTCGATTATCTTTTTTTTATCGTAGTACAGCAAAGTGACTGTACTGTGCCTGATGGTGAGCGCATTATAATTCAAAAACAACGGCGACCACCGAGAGACACGCTATCCCTCACCGGTCGCCGCTGTCATGTCGGCCTGCATAAATGTCTCTTCACGCCACGCTTGAAGGACCCCATATTATAGGAAGGAGGGAACACACTGACCGGGAGATTGTTCCACAGCTTCACGGTACGACAAAGATAAGAAGTTGCGAACTTTTTAGTTCGTGCCCAGATAGGATTTACCGTAAAACTATGGCTCAGAAACCCAACGCGCGTGAAAATTGAAAAGAAGAGAAAGGGGTTAAATTAAATAGCTCTTTAGAAGACTCCATATAGACGGTTTTTTTTTCGAACTGACTACGCTATTGACCAAGCAAGGTCTTAACAGCTTCACCGGACTACCGCCATATAGACGGTAGAACACGCTCGCTGAGGCAATATCTCTGCGCAATCGAAGCGGCTCTATAAATTATGTAATTTCTGAATCATTAACAATCAATCATCATTAATCATTAACATTATCATATTATTAACTAAATATATCAGACAGTAGTATTAAACAAATTCCCTATCCGTTTGCGTGTTTTTTTTTTTCGAACTGACTACGCTATTGACCAAGCAAGGTCTTAACAGCTTCACCGGACTACTAAGGCGAGCGCTTAAGGCACTCAGCCGATTTTACTTTGACAACTAGCTCAAGGGTGCGCGGCACACCTCGGCTTTGGCTGTTGCCTGATACATGCAATTCGCGACCTATCTGAGCTAGCCTAAGCTAAGCTAACTATTCATACATATATGAGTTGTTGAAACATATATGTGTACCAAGCATACATACCTCAACAACTCCTATATATATTTCGTATCGGATAATATTCTAAACTATTTCAGTTTGATAAGGGAAAAAATAAAACCCTTCCACCTGCATGTGTAAGCGTGTATGCGTGCACGTGTGTGGAGGTGATATGTGTAATGTTGTCGCAGTGATGTAAGATTTTGTGTCACTGTATCGCGCGATTGTTTGCGTGTGCTTCACTCCTATAAACTACGCAAAGGTAGTTAAGCGATCGATTCTGGCTTAATTTAGAGAATTTTTACCTCAAGACTCATGTATAAATAATGGAAACAAATCATCATTGACTATATAGTAATGGTTAATGGTTAAATTAATAATGGTTCTTTTAAACTTTCTCCCTTTTCTATGTTCTTTAATTTTAAATACAACAAGCTGATACTCGCGACTTAGTATGCACTGTTTATTATCTTAATAATATATTTTATGTACAGAGGAAACAATATAAAAATAAATTGAAGCCAAAAATATACTACACTTATAAAATTTCTCTATAAACAATGTTATCGGTTTACTTTCACTACCCGCGCAGGCGTACTGCATCGTTTATCCCACTTCACAAATTATAAGTTACAAAAACCATAGTTTCCAAAAACCTTTAAAACCGTGTATTATATGAAGATATCGTGATTTTTTATTAAGATAAGGACTAAATGTAGAGAAGTAAAAAAAAGTGTGTGTGTACTTATGTACACGCGTTAGAAGTTATACTTCTTTGGCGTAACACGATAAAAATCTTTTCAAAAATTTTATCTTTTCCTTATTCTACGTTTGTAGAAAAAACGACACTAACAATAGAAAAAGGTATTTAATATATTGAAAGTTTTAATACAAAGAAATACAAACAACAAATACAAAGAAACAAAATGTCGACTATAGCTAACGTCAGGGTGTTGGTTTTTCGTCAGGGTGTGCGCGCGCATCGTAAAAATTTACTCTCATCATTTTTCCCTAACGCGCCAAAAGAAATATAACTTCAATAAAAAAGTAAATCGAAATCTATCCAGTAGTTTTTGCATGATACATGAAAACGACAAACATATATCAGTTTATTTATGGAATTATTTTATAAATAAATCAAATTTAATGTTTACAATGGTTATAATCAGCAATGCTAGTTACAGTTGTAAGTTTGGTTACAACTTCTAACAAGTTTGTTTCTGGCACCGGCCCTAGTGAACTTTAAACTACATCACTTAACACCTCATCTTTACGTTTGCGTGAACGTTTATGGCTTAAAATTATTATTATATCATAGTTTGTGAATTTGAACGTGAAAGTTGTATTCACCTGCATTTTGAACTACAGCACGCTAAAATAACATATTTATTATGTATACCTATTACTTCAGGATCTGATGTTTTGAATTTTTTGTGTTGCTTGCGTGTGGTAAATTAATGAATTAATTTATATGACTCTTATATGACAAATAAAAAACTTTTTGAAAACTTTCATCCCAAATCAATATGTTCATCCCAAAGATTAAGCAGTACCGAGAATGAAATCAATAATAGCTACAGCGTGGCTCTACCACCAACACGTGTAAAAATTTACTCTCATCATTTTTCCCTAACGCGCCAAAAGAAATATAACTTCAATAAAAAAGTAAATCGAAATCTATCCAGTAGTTTTTGCATGATACATGAAAACGACAAACATATATCAGTTTATTTATGGAATTATTTTATAAATAAATCAAATTTAATGTTTACAATGGTTATAATCAGCAATGCTAGTTACAGTTGTAAGTTTGGTTACAACTTCTAACAAGTTTGTTTCTGGCACCGGCCCTAGTGAACTTTAAACTACATCACTTAACACCTCATCTTTACGTTTGCGTGAACGTTTATGGCTTAAAATTATTATTATATCATAGTTTGTGAATTTGAACGTGAAAGTTGTATTCACCTGCATTTTGAACTACAGCACGCTAAAATAACATATTTATTATGTATACCTATTACTTCAGGATCTGATGTTTTGAATTTTTTGTGTTGCTTGCGTGTGGTAAATTAATGAATTAATTTATATGACTCTTATATGACAAATAAAAAACTTTTTGAAAACTTTCATCCCAAATCAATATGTTCATCCCAAAGATTAAGCAGTACCGAGAATGAAATCAATAATAGCTACAGCGTGGCTCTACCACCAACACGTGGTATCTTGTGGTGTAGGTAGTAGACCTACATTCAGAGACAGCTAAGTTTTCAGTGAATAACTTGGGCTTTTTCAAATTCCACGATAACGTGGGCAAAACCGCGAGCAAAAACTATAAATCCCACGAAAGAGGTAAACCGTCTGATCAAACTAGTCTAACATACAAATACATATTTAGTTCAAGAGTTCGGGTAGTTCGGTGACGCTTGGAAGACCTGTCAGGCCAATAGCGTTAGTTAGTTAAAAAAAACATGAATTCAAGGTTTGGCTTTATATATTTAATATAATCTGTACTACTATTATACAGAGGTGAAGTTTGTGAGTTTGTGACGTCGTAGGGGGTAATCTCAGGAACTACTGATCCGATTTGAAAAATTATTTCAGTGCTATATAGCTCATTTATCGAGGAAGGTTATAGGCTATATATTATCATATCATCACGCTAAGACTAATAGGAGTGGAGCACCAATTCCTCTTGAGAGCTTCCGCTGCTTGTTAGCATTAGCCCAAAGTAACTATTTCACGCGAACGAAGTCGCGGGTACAGACTAGTTAACAATAATTATAATAATATTATATAATATACAAAACACATTAAACAGGAGTACTCAAAATAATTTTATTTGCAATTAATACCATCTTGTCAGTAATATCACAGCGCAGAATGTATTACTGATATAAAAAGTCTTCAATATTATCAGAAAGTAAAATAATATATGACCAAAAATTTGAAATTTACACAACACCGTATGATTTTGTAAAGATGAGTACCAGGGGTCCATAAAATATAAGAAGGTAATGCACAATAATACCTCGGTGGCATGAGCCGGTGCGTCGAGAATTGTCTAGGTAAACACAGACGCAGCGGTCAAAATGGAAGGCCCATTGTGTCAGAATGTATTCATTTGTATGGCAACCTTAATATTGACTGTACAGAACTCGTTTCGTTTATGTAAATATTGAGTTGGAACGGGTTACGTACCGAGTGCTATATCTCATGATTGAAATTACCTACATATTACTAATATACTCAAATGCGTCCTTATATGAGATGTAAATTGTAAAGTAAAGTACGTTAATGTAAGGGTACTTTCGATTGTAGGAGACAGAAGTAAAGTTGCCTAGGTACCTTAATTGATATTTCCGCCGCAGTTGCTTTATGTTTTAAAAGCATTATTCCAGTTTAGAATATTTCGGAGCATTATTTAGATATAGTTTTGTATTGGTTCTTATCCGACACAGAATACATATAAGAGTTGTTGAGGTATGTGTGTTTGGTACACATATATGTTTCAACAACTCATATATGTATGATTAGTTAGCTTAGCTTTGGTTAGCTCACATAGGTCGCGAATTGCATGTATCAGGCAACAGCCAAAGCCGAGGTGTGCCGCGCACCCTTAATTAATTTATATGACTCTTATATGACAAATAAAAAACTTTTTGAAAACTTTCATCCCAAATCAATATGTTCATCCCAAAGATTAAGCAGTACCGAGAATGAAATCAATAATAGCTACAGCGTGGCTCTACCACCAACACGTGGTATCTTGTGGTGTAGGTAGTAGACCTACATTCAGAGACAGCTAAGTTTTCAGTGAATAACTTGGGCTTTTTCAAATTCCACGATAACGTGGGCAAAACCGCGAGCAAAAACTATAAATCCCACGAAAGAGGTAAACCGTCTGATCAAACTAGTCTAACATACAAATACATATTTAGTTCAAGAGTTCGGGTAGTTCGGTGACGCTTGGAAGACCTGTCAGGCCAATAGCGTTAGTTAGTTAAAAAAAACATGAATTCAAGGTTTGGCTTTATATATTTAATATAATCTGTACTACTATTATACAGAGGTGAAGTTTGTGAGTTTGTGACGTCGTAGGGGGTAATCTCAGGAACTACAGATCCGATTTGAAAAATTATTTCAGTGCTATATAGCTCATTTATCGAGGAAGGTTATAGGCTATATATTATCATATCATCACGCTAAGACTAATAGGAGTGGAGCACCAATTCCTCTTGAGAGCTTCCGCTGCTTGTTAGCATTAGCCCAAAGTAACTATTTCACGCGAACGAAGTCGCGGGTACAATGTAATTTCTGAATCATTAACAATCAATCATCATTAATCATTAACATTATCATATTATTAACTAAATATATCAGACAGTAGTATTAAACAAATTCCCTATCCGTTTGCGTGTTTTTTTTTTTCGAACTGACTACGCTATTGACCAAGCAAGGTCTTAACAGCTTCACCGGACTACTAAGGCGAGCGCTTAAGGCACTCAGCCGATTTTATTTGACAACTAGCTCACACGCTTACACATGCAAGTGGAAGGGTTTTATTTTTTTCCCTTATCAAACTGAAACAGTTTAGAATATTATCCGATACGAAATATATATAGGAGTTGTTGAGGTATGTATGCTTGGTACACATATATGTTTCAACAACTCATATATGTATGAATAGTTAGCTTAGCTTAGGCTAGCTCAGATAGGTCGCGAATTGCATGTATCAGGCAACAGATTAATTTATATGACTCTTATATGACAAATAAAAAACTTTTTGAAAACTTTCATCCCAAATCAATATGTTCATCCCAAAGATTAAGCAGTACCGAGAATGAAATCAATAATAGCTACAGCGTGGCTCTACCACCAACACGTGGTATCTTGTGGTGTAGGTAGTAGACCTACATTCAGAGACAGCTAAGTTTTCAGTGAATAACTTGGGCTTTTTCAAATTCCACGATAACGTGGGCAAAACCGCGAGCAAAAACTATAAATCCCACGAAAGAGGTAAACCGTCTGATCAAACTAGTCTAACATACAAATACATATTTAGTTCAAGAGTTCGGGTAGTTCGGTGACGCTTGGAAGACCTGTCAGGCCAATAGCGTTAGTTAGTTAAAAAAAACATGAATTCAAGGTTTGGCTTTATATATTTAATATAATCTGTACTACTATTATACAGAGGTGAAGTTTGTGAGTTTGTGACGTCGTAGGGGGTAATCTCAGGAACTACAGATCCGATTTGAAAAATTATTTCAGTGCTATATAGCTCATTTATCGAGGAAGGTTATAGGCTATATATTATCATATCATCACGCTAAGACTAATAGGAGTGGAGCACCAATTCCTCTTGAGAGCTTCCGCTGCTTGTTAGCATTAGCCCAAAGTAACTATTTCACGCGAACGAAGTCGCGGGTACAGACTAGTTAACAATAATTATAATAATATTATATAATATACAAAACACATTAAACAGGAGTACTCAAAATAATTTTATTTGCAATTAATACCATCTTGTCAGTAATATCACAGCGCAGAATGTATTACTGATATAAAAAGTCTTCAATATTATCAGAAAGTAAAATAATATATGACCAAAAATTTGAAATTTACACAACACCGTATGATTTTGTAAAGATGAGTACCAGGGGTCCATAAAATATAAGAAGGTAATGCACAATAATACCTCGGTGGCATGAGCCGGTGCGTCGAGAATTGTCTAGGTAAACACAGACGCAGCGGTCAAAATGGAAGGCCCATTGTGTCAGAATGTATTCATTTGTATGGCAACCTTAATATTGACTGTACAGAACTCGTTTCGTTTATGTAAATATTGAGTTGGAACGGGTTACGTACCGAGTGCTATATCTCATGATTGAAATTACCTACATATTACTAATATACTCAAATGCGTCCTTATATGAGATGTAAATTGTAAAGTAAAGTACGTTAATGTAAGGGTACTTTCGATTGTAGGAGACAGAAGTAAAGTTGCCTAGGTACCTTAATTGATATTTCCGCCGCAGTTGCTTTATGTTTTAAAAGCATTATTCCAGTTTAGAATATTTCGGAGCATTATTTAGATATAGTTTTGTATTGGTTCTTATCCGACACAGAATACATATAAGAGTTACCGTCTGATCAAACTAGTCTAACATACAAATACATATTTAGTTCAAGAGTTCGGGTAGTTCGGTGACGCTTGGAAGACCTGTCAGGCCAATAGCGTTAGTTAGTTAAAAAAAACATGAATTCAAGGTTTGGCTTTATATATTTAATATAATCTGTACTACTATTATACAGAGGGTATTAATTGCAAATAAAATTATTTTGAGTACTCCTGTTTAATGTGTTTTGTATATTATATAATATTATTATAATTATTGTTAACTAGTCTGTACCCGCGACTTCGTTCGCGTGAATAATATACAAAACACATTAAACAGGAGTACTCAAAATAATTTTATTTGCAATTAATACCATCTTGTCAGTAATATCACAGCGCAGAATGTATTACTGATATAAAAAGTCTTCAATATTATCAGAAAGTAAAATAATATATGACCAAAAATTTGAAATTTACACAACACCGTATGATTTTGTAAAGATAAGTACCAGGGGTCCATAAAATATAAGAAGGTAATGCACAATAATACTTCGGTGGCATGAGCCGGTGCGTCGAGAATTGTCTAGGTAAACACAGACGCAGCGGTCAAAATGGAAGGCCCATTGTGTCAGAATGTATTCATTTGTATGGCAACCTTAATATTGACTGTACAGAACTCGTTTCGTTTATGTAAATATTGAGTTGGAACGGGTTACGTACCGAGTGCTATATCTCATGATTGAAATTACCTACATATTACTAATATACTCAAATGCGTCCTTATATGAGATGTAAATTGTAAAGTACGTTAATGTAAGGGTACTTTCGATTGTAGGAGACAGAAGTAAAGTTGCCTAGGTACCTTAATTGATATTTCCGCCGCAGTTGCTTTATGTTTTAAAAGCATTATTCCAGTTTAGAATATTTCGGAGCATTATTTAGATATAGTTTTGTATTGGTTCTTATCCGACACAGAATACATATAAGAGTTGTTGAGGTATGTGTGTTTGGTACACATATATGTTTCACTGACTACGCTATTGACCAAGCAAGGTCTTAACAGCTTCACCGGACTACTAAGGCGAGCGCTTAAGGCACTCAGCCGATTTTATTTTGACAACTAGCTCAAGGGTGCGCGGCACACCTCGGCTTTGGCTGTTGCCTGATACATGCAATTCGCGACCTAAAAAAAAACACGCAAACGGATAGGGAATTTGTTTAATACTACTTTCTGATATATTTAGTTAATAGTTAATATTATTATTATTAATAGTTAATAGTAGATTTAGTTAAAATCGAAAGGCTGCCCGATGGAACTATCTTAAATTTGTAATAACAAAACAGTATATAAATACTATTCGAGGAACTATCGCTTATTTTTATTTCAAGTCCTATAGTATTGCATCAGGGTTTCTATTTAAAGTTTCATAGCAGGACGAAGAGAAAAATACTAAGAACAATGCGTAATTTCGTTCGGTTTAAGTTGTAATGTTAAAATGAATAACAATAAAATGTCGTAGTCCGGTGAAGCTGTTAAGACCTTGCTTGGTCAATAGCGTAGTCAGTTAGAAAAAATAAAATAAAAAAATAAAATGTGTTTGGCTTTACCTAATAGAGCTATATATTAAAATATATAGCAAAAAATTGTCTCCTTGAAAAAGTACTCAAGTGTATTAAGTGCACAATATTTGATCAAATGGTATTGCAGTTTATCAATCTCAAATATATATACCGACATCAATTCTTGTGATTTATTAAATTCTTATTGATTTATCTTTTAAAAAACAGAAATAAATCACAACCTATAGAAGAAAAGCAATAAAATTGTAAGTTATACGATAATTTTTATGAACATTTACTAATAAACTGCTCCATTATACAATAGATGAATGAAAACCAGTGCTTAAAATAAATATAAATATCTAATTTTAATAACTTCCTTTAAGACATATTTTATGTCACGAGAATTAAAGCAAACTTAAATTGGAAGAGACAACGACTTCGGTGGTCCCGTGGCTATTATAATTAGCATTCAAAAAGCTTCATGAATATAAATATGTTATGACGCGAGACTGGTCTCTAAAATGTAAAAAAAAAATATCCAGAAATACTTTTCCATTCTCGTGTTATCCAGTATCGTCGTACCTTTGGACAGTTATAAAGGTATATTTTACATGAATTTAAACGTTATCAAAGAATAATTATGACATTTGAATATGTTTTTGATCAGTGTATAACATTTTAGTATCATATTATTGGATAAATTAGTTGTAATGTCAAACATTTTAATACATTTTTAAAAGGTTAATTTCAATATAAAAACTAGTCTAACATACAAATACATATTTAGTTCAAGAGTTCGGGTAGTTCGGTGACGCTTGGAAGACCTGTCAGGCCAATAGCGTTAGTTAGTTAAAAAAAACATGAATTCAAGGTTTGACTTTATATATTTAATATAATCTGTACTACTATTATACAGAGGTGAAGTTTGTGAGTTTGTGACGTCGTAGGGGGTAATCTCAGGAACTACAGATCCGATTTGAAAAATTATTTCAGTGCTATATAGCTCATTTATCGAGGAAGGTTATAGGCTATATATTATCATATCATCACGCTAAGACTAATAGGAGTGGAGCACCAATTCCTCTTGAGAGCTTCCGCTGCTTGTTAGCATTAGCCCAAAGTAACTATTTCACGCGAACGAAGTCGCGGGTACAGACTAGTTAACAATAATTATAATAATATTATATAATATACAAAACACATTAAACAGGAGTACTCAAAATAATTTTATTTGCAATTAATACCATCTTGTCAGTAATATCACAGCGCAGAATGTATTACTGATATAAAAAGTCTTCAATATTATCAGAAAGTAAAATAATATATGACCAAAAATTTGAACCGAAAATTGGAAATTTACACAACACCGTATGATTTTGTAAAGATAAGTACCAGGGGTCCATAAAATATAAGAAGGTAATGCACAATAATACTTCGGTGGCATGAGCCGGTGCGTCGAGAATTGTCTAGGTAAACACAGACGCAGCGGTCAAAATGGAAGGCCCATTGTGTCAGAATGTATTCATTTGTATGGCAACCTTAATATTGACTGTACAGAACTCGTTTCGTTTATGTAAATATTGAGTTGGAACGGGTTACGTACCGAGTGCTATATCTCATGATTGAAATTACCTACATATTACTAATATACTCAAATGCGTCCTTATATGAGATGTAAATTGTAAAGTACGTTAATGTAAGGGTACTTTCGATTGTAGGAGACAGAAGTAAAGTTGCCTAGGTACCTTAATTGATATTTCCGCCGCAGTTGCTTTATGTTTTAAAAGCATTATTCCAGTTTAGAATATTTCGGAGCATTATTTAGATATAGTTTTGTATTGGTTCTTATCCGACACAGAATACATATAAGAGTTGTTGAGGTATGTGTGTTTGGTACACATATATGTTTCAACAACTCATATATGTATGATTAGTTAGCTTAGCTTTGGTTAGCTCACATAGGTCGCGAATTGCATGTATCAGGCAACAGCCAAAGCCGAGGTGTGCCGCGCACCCTTGAGCTAGTTGTCAAAATAAAATCGGCTGAGTGCCTTAAGCGCTCGCCTTAGTAGTCCGGTGAAGCTGTTAAGACCTTGCTTGGTCAATAGCGTAGTCAGTTAGAAAAAAAAAAACACGCAAACGGATAGGGAATTTGTTTAATACTACTTTCTGATATATTTAGTTAATAGTTAATATTATTATTATTAATAGTTAATAGTAGATTTAGTTAAAATCGAAAGGCTGCCCGATGGAACTATCTTAAATTTGTAATAACAAAACAGTATATAAATACTATTCGAGGAACTATCGCTTATTTTTATTTCAAGTCCTATAGTATTGCATCAGGGTTTCTATTTAAAGTTTCATAGCAGGACGAAGAGAAAAATACTAAGAACAATGCGTAATTTCGTTCGGTTTAAGTTGTAATGTTAAAATGAATAACAATAAAATGTCGTAGTCCGGTGAAGCTGTTAAGACCTTGCTTGGTCAATAGCGTAGTCAGTTAGAAAAAATAAAATAAAAAAATAAAATGTGTTTGGCTTTACCTAATAGAGCTATATATTAAAATATATAGCAAAAAATTGTCTCCTTGAAAAAGTACTCAAGTGTATTAAGTGCACAATATTTGATCAAATGGTATTGCAGTTTATCAATCTCAAATATATATACCGACATCAATTCTTGTGATTTATTAAATTCTTATTGATTTATCTTTTAAAAAACAGAAATAAATCACAACCTATAGAAGAAAAGCAATAAAATTGTAAGTTATACGATAATTTTTATGAACATTTACTAATAAACTGCTCCATTATACAATAGATGAATGAAAACCAGTGCTTAAAATAAATATAAATATCTAATTTTAATAACTTCCTTTAAGACATATTTTATGTCACGAGAATTAAAGCAAACTTAAATTGGAAGAGACAACGACTTCGGTGGTCCCGTGGCTATTATAATTAGCATTCAAAAAGCTTCATGAATATAAATATGTTATGACGCGAAACTGGTCTTTAAAATGTAAAAAAAAATATCCAGAAATACTTTTCCATTCTCGTGTTATCCAGTATCGTCGTACCTTTGGACAGTTATAAAGGTATATTTTACATGAATTTAAACGTTATCAAAGAATAATTATGACATTTGAATATGTTTTTGATCAGTGTATAACATTTTAGTATCATATTATTGGATAAATTAGTTGTAATGTCAAACATTTTAATACATTTTTAAAAGGTTAATTTCAATATAAAATTACTGTACAATTACAACGATTAGCAAGAGTTTCTTGAAATGAATCGTAGTTGAAATATCAATAATATATAGATTTCATAGCCACGGAAGGTGATATTTATCTTTAAAGTGATATATGGTGTGGGTATTTGATTTGTTTTATATACATTCACTAACGGGCCCGGCAGACGTTGTCCCGCCATGAAAAAATCTTTGACAAATTATCTACTAAAACGTTCCTCATGAATCACCCTATCCATTGGTGAAAATCGCATGAAAATCCGTTCGGTAGTTTTTGAGTTTATCACGAACAGACAGACAGACAGACGCGGTAGGGGACTTTGTTTTATACTATGATGATATATATATGATATATACTAGCTTCGATAAGTCTTTATCGTATAAAGAAATAACCACAGGGATTTTATTAATTTACTTTGTTTTATTCGATGTTAATTATACTCATTGTCTAAAGGCTCATGAAAATTAACCAAAACAGTCTTATAAAAGTTAAAGAATATTTTAGCCGAAAGTCATCTTGAAGGAAACACCATTGTTTACTTTGATAATAGATAATTTTATGTGTAAATATATATATGCTGGATAACATACGACATGTTTGGGGGCAAAGTGGTAATTACTCTTATTGTGAATCAAGATTTCGCATCGTTCGATTTCCCACAGATTAAAAATACATTTTTGCTTTATAAGCATAATTTGACAGTTCTGTATTTAGGTGTCAATAATTAAGTAACCTTTTTTGTTAACCATAGTATAAGCTATGCATTGTGTGAATTGATGTCTTCGTGTTTATTTATTTATTGATGTCTTTGTGTTTAACCTAATGGTTATTTGAATTCAAAATATTCCTATGGTACATTATTAAATAACTTTTTATAGGTTATTTTATGTCTACGTGACTTAAAAAGTTTTATTGTCAGGTCTTGGCGTTGAGTGAAAACGCTATATGTCTATATTAAAATAATTCTTTATATTATCAGAATATATCTAACTAATACACATAATAATGTATAAGTATTAAAAAGCGACGCAATTAAAATATTCATGTAAGTTTAATTAGATGTTATCGCGTACCACCAGCGAATATATACAAGTTTATTTAAAAGTTTACTGTACATATAATAAAATTTAACTAGGCTCACCGACAACCCCATATCCGAAAATGAGTTCCCGATAAACGAGAGAGTAAAACGGCTTTTCAGACCGTTGTGAAATAGCCTGGGAACGTTTAAACAATACCCTAAATCTGTAATGGCAACCAATTTGATAGATAAACGAAATTGTAAATTCCCGCGCGTACCCGGCGTCCGCGCCGCGTTACAATTAATGCGGGATTGTAATTGCAGTACGGAAGAACGGGCACGTCATTTATATGGGGTTGATAGTAATGTTGGGCGTATCGAATCTCTATGGTTACTGGTGTTCCCTATTGTGACTAAGGTCTGTTAATTTTAGTGGGTCATTCTCAGCATAGTCATTTCCAATTTCTTTTTGGCAATTAAATTCTGTTGCAAATATTTGAAAGGCGTTTGAATGTTAATATTATTATGGGTGAGTAGTTATTAAGCTATTGAACGTACAAGGTTCAGTACTATAAAGTCATTTGGTAAAGTCGCTACTGTAACCTTTTTTTTATTGTAGCACGGCAAAATGACTGTCCTATGCCTGATGGTAAGCACAGTACAATCCAAAAACAATGGCGACCACCGAGAGAGAATCTATCCATCGTCGGTTGCCGCTGTCATGCCGGCCTGCCAAGAGCTGGATTTGCATAGGCTGATATCGAAACGCGACTCGCAGAAGCGAATCACTATGACGAGCTTTTTCGCCATATACATAGTGGTTGCGACCCAGTCAGGCTGTAGAACCCTACCACCCCGCTTTCGCCATTGCCTCGTTCGTTATTCACCACGTGCAGGTGAGGTTGGCTTGGCTGTCTTAAGTCTCTCTTTAGAGTGATATTGGATATAAATTATATGACACAAAACCTAATTCACTTCAATACATAAATTAATTATACTGGACATATTTTGATTAGAATTAAATATTGGTTTCTTATATATTGGTAGACGTTAAAATTGTATTGAACTGCAAAATGTACACTCCGATTATGAAAATTTACTGTAAATTGTTACTTTCATGTATTTCACCAGTTTAGCGGAAATCTTCCTTTTATAATGTAAACCAATATTTATAAGCAATTTGCTATTATTTATAGGATTCAGAATATTTATGTCGTTAAGCACAAACGTAAGCAAAATCACAAAAACTGAAGGTAAAATATGAAACATCTCAAATTGAATTGTTGTCTACGTTATAACACGTGTGAAAAATATTTAACAAGTGAGCTCGTAAGACATTTTGGTGTATCAGTTGCGTGACTTTCATAGAGTGCCGTGTTTGTTTTAATAAAAATTAAGTCCCAAAATAATTTACCATAATTTTCACTCACGTTTTAAGATTTGTATTCGAAGGGAAAAAAATACTTAATATGAATTATGTAATTTTGCTGTTGAATAAAATAATATGTGTATTTCTCAGTACTAAAAAAAACTTTGTAGTTAGAATCGCTTTCATTTTTATATACGATTGTAGTTTTAATATGCATACAAGATAAAGCAAATATGTATAAATATTACATTTACGTGTTTTCTATCAACTTCAAGTGCTTTATAATCTTCTGTTACTTTAATCTTTTAAAACTTATAAATTACACATGTTTATTTAATTTTTCATAACATATATTCGTAGGCTAACATTGGTGTAATTACGTTCCCAGCGATGTTTTAGTAAAGGTCCCCATTAACAAAGTTTAAATTTCGATTCTCACTCTCAACGTTCCTGGAAACGAGTTTAATCTGAATGTTTTAAGCCAATAATATAACCATTCTGTGGATTTGATTGAATCCGCAAATAGCTCCCCATGGTTACTAGTGAGTGGTGCGGGATTACATATTTTATCGACTTAAACTGTGAACTTTTTTATGAACATACTATATTATATTAATTAGCCACATTATTTTAAATAATACACGTAGTTATAGATCTGGTTTCAAAAATTCTAAAGAATATTTCCAGTGTTTAGTAAGAAACAAAATAAAATAGAGTTGATTATATATACATACGTATGTGTTATAGAATAAATAATAGAAGCCATTAGTAAAGCTAAACACATTAATGCAACAATTCACAAATGTTTTGCTTATAAAGCTATGAAAAAAATTAATATTTAATTACCAAAAATGATTATTGGTTAAATAGCAAACTAACCGTGTTGGTTTTGTGAATTTGTGACATATTTGCAATACCAAAATAATACCATGATTTATAGATTGTTATTAATTTCACTGTTTACTTTTTATAACATGTCTTGTGATATGATATCTTAATGATCATAGGTCCAATGCGTCTATTTTAAATAACTTAAAGTAGTTCTTGTACGTTTACGCTTTATTGCTTGGAAGACAAAATAACTTAAAGTAGTTCTTGTACGTTGCTGAGAGTAGTTGAGAGAACGCTTTATTGTTTGAAACACAATTTAGATAGCACAGGCATGATTACAATCTGCAGCAACTTCTCGATCTAAACAGCAGGTATAAATGTATAATAAATAAATACGTTTGGTACTGAGTATATTGAAGAAGCTAACGCTTTACAAAGATTTATCTCAGGTTTATTTTAAGCTTCCCTTTCTTTGGATGACGTTACAAGGTTACTAGAGATCTGTGATTTACGAACTATCAAGAAACTTTAGTCACTTCTTGCTACACCTGGTACAATACCAATAACTATTTTGTTTGCCCATACCATAAAGCAAGTAACAATATGATATGGTATTATGTAATTAAATATTGAAACAATTTGTATGAAAAATATTTCAAGTAATTATTAATGTTGAATTATCGACATTCGTATTTCTCACTATGGTAACATCACTAGAGAGGAAATGACATAGTGCGTGATATGCGGAAACGTATTTAATGAAACGCGAGGGGTGCCGCGTTACGCATGGGGCCATACGAACGCACACAGACAAACAATAAATTATATTGTACGCTGTAATATCTCAGTGTAACTATATGATTACTCACAAGCTGTATCAAGAAAATTAAGATGTTTGGATATAAGAAAGGTAGTGACGATAGCGTGATGTTAATATAAGTAAGTGTTTATTTTTTTAATATCCTGTTAATACAAAGAACAAATTTGCTGTAAACGTTCTCAACGGAACATTTTAATAGGGAATTACTTTTACTGAGAGATTTATTAAAAAAGGTTTGTTTTTTCGAATTGCGTAAGATTGTTATTTAATCTGATTTGGAATAATGGTATCTACGCCTAAATGTCATATATAGCAATCAAAATAACTGCTACACCATTGTAATTAATTCAAAATTGAGATGATATATATTATCAAGACCTTTTTCTTTCTTGCAATCTTACGTATTATAAAGGGCAACGTGTACATGGTATTTTGCATGATTTTTTGAAAAGAAATATAGGTTTGTTTTCTAGTTAAATTTTGTATACGTTGGTTCTGATACATTAGAGACAAGTTATGTATTTAAAAGAAATTTTGAAAGACAAAATAATTTTCTGTTGCTGTATTTTACCTGAGTTATCAATATTAACCGATATAAATCATTAGACGATTGCTTAGAAAACAAGTTACTAAAAAAACTGATAGTATTATATAACGAACGTTAATATTGAAATCGTGGTGATTTAATTAGCATTCAACTTCATGATCATAAATCAATATATTAGGTCGCCTATAGCACTAAATATGATCCCACAGTTTAGCTAAAGACTATAGTGTACATAAAAGGCCTTACAAAATCATTTAAGTTCTTGCGAAACGAACCACGGGCGTAGCTAAGTATAGTAATACTTTGCGATGTGACTGTATTATATTTGCACAGTTGATGACTCCATTAATTACATGATGGGTTGCTTGGAAAATTTTCAATTATTGGTCTGCATGTAATAATATAGTTAAATATACTTTCCATGTTTATTTTATTCGTAAGTTCAATACTTTTAGATACGATAGTCATTGTTGTGTCTATTTTATCTCTAGTGACTATTATTATTATTATTTTTTTTACATCATAGTAGGCAAACGAACAGGCGGGTCACCTGATGTAAAGTGATCACCGCCGTCCATAGATACTAGCAACACCAGAGGAGTCACTACTGCGTTGCCAGCCTGTGTTTGGGGGAAGGGGGATGGGGTAGGAGGAGTGGGAAGGGGAGAAGAGAGGGAAGGTGAGGTGGGTCTCCGGCGCTCTCACTGACCGAATGAAACGCAAAAATACAAGCACTGTTACTTCACGTCGGTTTTCTGTGAGGGGGTGGTACTATCCCGGGCGAGCCGACCCATTCATGCTGAAACCAGTAATAGCTTCAGCGTGGCTCTACCACTTTCAAATTATTGTAATTTGGACCTATTGAGCTAGCTAATTAAAAGATTGACAGTTTTATACATATGTTTCATTGGCGTAGTTTATTATACTTTTATAAATAAAGTAATAAAAATTCATTTTTTGTACTCAACAATTACTAAGAATGCAGCAGCGGGACGCCAATTCCCATAGCATATGGCAAAATCGCCTATCGAAATTGTGAATGACATTCGTCAATCAAAACGGCTTATTAGCGAATATTGTTACGTTTTAGCTAAATAGCTTCGGGGCAAACCTATAATTTAGTGTTTGAGAGACGTTTATTCCATTCAAAGTATTTCGATCGAGTCGATTTAGAAGCTGTGATTTGCTTTAGCTATAGATTTTAGTGGCAAAATATTGGTATGTACAGTATGTCATATTAAAAACTTAGTAATTTATTCATTCGTTAAATACGTCAGTATTGTAAGATAGTAGGATAGTAATAGTAAGATAGTATATTATATAGTATGTTATGAGTAAGAATAACTTTTAGAATTGGTCTGAAAAATGTAACAACTTGTAAGAAGTGTACTGCATATTAAACAAAAAATATGTGTATATCAGTTACGGATATGCTTTTGTAGCTGTTATACATGTATAAAGTGTCTATGTAAATCTAAAAAAAAGTGACCTAATTGAATAGTATTAAAGTGAGCATGCATTTGAAATAGTTTGAACTGTTTAGGTACAACGTCGTATTGAATTCTTACTTTCTAATTAGGCAAGATGTTTTTTTTTCAAAATACTCCAAATGACGCTTATTCTCCCAAGTATTGTAATACTGATATAATCAACATAAAATAACATGGAAGCTACTAATTATTAGCATATAAGATCGTGCTATATTCTTATTTTTCTGTAAGAATATACTTTAAAATTACATATTTATTATACTCTAATAATAGCAGACAATTATCCTAAATGAGTTGATATAATAGTTACACCAATTTCTATAAGACTATAAAATAGAAGACGTTTTCAGAGTCTTATATAAGACACGCATTATTATGCTTCTGTGTAGAGTATAAGCAGTAATTATCATTATCAAAAGTAATTTACAACCGTTAAGGGGTTTAAGTAGTAAAGACAAAATTACTATTAAACTAAATATCTGATAAAAAAATACTATTTACACGAGAAAGAAATCGCCGCATCGATACATTAATAGTACAATATTTTTTATCAAAAACAGTTGTCTACAGTTGTCGTACTGCCTCCTTTACATGTTAGTTGTAATTTTAGCTTAATAATTTGCTACGTGAGGTTGCTATGCCAGTTTACTGTTATTATATTGAGCACTATTGTAATAGGGGAACTATGACCACTTGTTAATTATATATAATTATACAGTAACGGTTTTTTTGTATCGGTTTTTCACATATAGATTGTGATAGAAAGTTTAATTGAACGCTTCTCTGAAACGAATATCAATATGTTAATTATGAAGTGATTTTGTGTTAGCGATCGACGTTGGTTCCAGACCTATAATGAGAAAGGCGTACATAACCTAATAATGGTATCGCTGGAGGAAATTTTCTTATAAACATCATTAACCCTTGAGAGCCAATTTCTAAAGTTTCAACGTGTTATTATCTTAGTTAAAATCTAGGCCTAAATCTATTTTATAATAAGTTGTTGAAGTTAACTTAACATCATTAACCCTTGAGAGCCAATTTCTAAAGTTTCAACGTGTTATTATCTTAGTTAAAATCTAGGCCTAAATCTATTTTATAATAAGTTGTTGAAGTTAACTTCTATTTCAAGAAAGTCGTGATAACTTTATCGATTTTAGATCATATTATAAATCCTAATTTCTCCATAACATAACTACTATATAATTGAGTTATATCTAATCTCATACAGTTTAATGTTTGACCTAAAGTCTGTCTCTAATGTAGCATGCCCGGTTCTCATAGACCCATTTAATTTTTTCCGAAATAAAAATAAACGTGAGAATGGCAAACACCCGTAATGAGAAACATGCCCATAATTTCAATACAATATAATGACCCGTTATGGTCTTTAATAAAAATAATTCATAAAAAATAACATAAATGGCAGACTGCAACAAAATATCGCATCACAAACTTATAGTGACCTATGCGTTGTATGGTTTATGGTGACACGAATGGATCATAATAAACTAGACAGTTTTAAATCATTGCGCAATAAATAATGGTACACCCCGAATTATAGATATAGTTGCGCACACGTCCGCTTAACTAAGTTTATACAAATGTCAAGCGGGTTTTGTTGTCAAAAGGCTATTAGAGTGGATCAATTTGTGAACGATGGTGAAATCTGGAATTAACTCATCTCTGTGCATCGATTAAAAATGTTTGTGACATTTACCTAATATATTATATATATTTGATAAAAAGATAAACCTGATCGAGTTTTTTGCCGATTCTCCTCGATTACTGGGTTATTTTCCGAACCGGTGGTAGTTTTGACGTTCATAAGTGCCTTCTTAGGGCCTAAATTGAATAAAGTGATTTTGATTTGATTTGATTTGCCAATGAGCCTGAGTTTTCGGTGAAGGAAGACACTATAATGAGACTTATAACATAGGCTTTTTCAATGTTCATTTGGCTAGCTACCACCCCCGTGTTGGAAATCTGTCGACAAACATCCATAGATTTGGTTCGGCAGCTGTATTTCAGAACAAGCCTAGATTTAGCTAATTTAAAATCTAAGACCACATTATCTTTTTACATCAGGTGAGACTGTATGTAACCTAAATCAAAAACCTATGAAGTAATTAAAAAATAGTTTTGGAGTGTAAGGGGTGTCGAATAACACCACAAGACTTGAGACACCCAAGCCAACCTCACCTGCACGTGGTGCACCCCGCTGAATAACGAACGAGGCAATGGCGAAAGCGCCGAGATCCGCGCCGCTGCTTCGTAGTCCGGTGAAGCTGTAAAGACCTTAACAGGTCAATAGCATAGTCAGTTCAAGAAAAAAAAAACGCGCCGCTGCTTACAGCATTCAATTATTCGCAGCAAACGCACGTATTCCGGAGGCGCATGGCGTAACAGTTGCATTCGATAACACTGACTGTTTGCATAGTTCATCTATTCTATCTATCTTCTTCTATATACATACATATAATAAAAATGAAGTGTGTGTATGTAATATCAAAATAATTTTTTTCACTGATTGGGTATGAAAGTATACACGCTTCTGATAACAAAAATGCAATTTTTAAAATTTTTGTCGGTCTGTCTGTCTGTCTGTTTGATCCGGGTAATCTTCGAAACGGCTGAACCGATTTTGTCGGGAATTTCACTGGCAGATAGAGAAACTTACAGCGCGTTACTTAGGCTACTTTAAATTAGACTATCTGTTAACCGCGGCTTCGTCTGCCATGCTATCTTCAAAACGATTCGATCGATCTTCAGATCACTTTCACTGGCAGATAGCTGATCTTATAAAAAGTAATTTAAGCAATTTTAGTTTATACTAGCTGTTAACCGTGGCTTCACCCTCTGTGCTATCACCAAAACGGTTACATCGATTTTCCCGTTTCAATGGTAGATAACGAACCTAATAAAGAGTAATTGTGGTTATTCTATTTTAGGCTAGCTGTTAGCCGCGACTTTGTCTGCATGAAATTTAGCAAGATTTTAACTTATTCTTTATTTTTAATGACAGAAATAATTATCGGTTTATTGTTTACAATTCGACATTATAATTATTAATAACATTAATGATATAGAGGTCTTCCTAATAAGAGTATTACGTAAAGAGTTCCATAATACAATTTGTTGCGGAACAGACAAGCGTTTATTTTTTGTATAGTCACTAAATCTTAATTATAATAATGGCAATGTATATTAAATGTAATGTAAATATAAATCTTTATAATAGTATTTTTAGTTATTGTTTCAATAGTTCCTTATACAGTGTAAGTGAGCACTGAGGTAGTTATATGGTTGGTTATGGTTCGAAATATTATGCTGATGACAAACCTCATTTGGCACGCTCTTTGTATTTATATATCTAATGTACACGTTACATGTTACTTTTAGTGGCGTGCGCGTCGTACTTACAATTGTCTTTAAAGAGCGTTTCTGTAATTGTACATAGTCTCACAATTCTATAATTCTTTAATACAATTTTAAAAAACGCGTGCGGAGCTGCGGGTACAGCTAGTTTGACAATAAAAGTATTGTGTCTTTACATTTATAAGGAACATATGGTTGATCAAATTTTTTTACATGTTACGTACTGTATTGTTAGTCAAGAAGGCAATAACAACAATATACCGATTATGAATTACGTTTTTGTATCTATTGACAATAATTGTTTTATAAACTCTTATATAACTTGCTGATTTCTGGCGTATTGCAGTTTATTGTAACAATACGATACTGAAATGAATATTTGTTGACCGTATCGTAGTTTTGAATGTGTATATAAGTGCTCTCTCTTTCACATGTATTGGTTGTTACATAAGGTTTTCTTAATAGTAGAATGATAATATTTTTAATGAATTGTTATCGATTACGTAGGAACACTGCACTACAGTACTCGGTATTTGATTTAACACGTCGGGAAGAAGAGTGAGATGTCCGGCTAAGAGTGGCTTGCTTCGATTTTGTAAAGCGTTCTCTCTAATGCATAGCGCAATGACTACAACAGACAAACATAACGCTATCCGAAACCAAAACATAGTCTACTATCTCAGTCTTCCCCCCGAAGTGCCAAATCAATAGTTGGGTTCTGTACATTATTAGTCATTCTAATAATGATCACCTCTAGTTATTCGCAAAATGTGATACTAAAAGATAATAATTGAAAAACATAATATACTGCATAATTATTTTATATATAGACTTTTATTTTAAAAACTTGTCTTATATATATATACCTGTTAATTAAATGTATAATAACACTCTTCATTCTAAAATATATCTTTAAATTTAATTCTTAGTCAGATATACTTTCTCAGTAAAACCTTTAAAAAAATATTAATTGTAACATTTTAAGTAAAATACTGAAACGACGTTAAAATACCTATGTAATTAATATGCCCGCCACAAAAACAAGACAAAATTATTGCAAATCCAATCTAATACAAGCCTATAAACGAGGATCATAACGTAAACATTTTACATAAAGATACAAAGTTTTGAATAATATTATTCGAAGAGAATCTTGGTTACTTTAACATCAAACTGTCATCGTGAACAATGAATATAATAATTAACAACTAATAATTTCATCCGAACGACTTTTATTAGCAAATAATAAAACTACCAGGGAGCAGAGGAACCTCGTCGTATTAAATTTAGGTAATAAAATTAGCATAATCAATACATCGGAATCATTGATGCACCCTCAAATGTATACAGACTCCGGCAACGTAACGATCTGTATCGAACTTTATTGGCAGCGCACCATACAAGTTTACGTTTAGTTTAATGCATACGGAATTGAAATTAAGCATTATTTCATGCAAACGACTGTGTTCAACGACAATTATTCTACGGAGCAGCGTGGGTCGGTTTCCGAGTTCATTATTGAAACAATCTCGTTTGTTCTCCTTGTTAGTCTATTATTTTTTAACATAACTTGTTTTCAATTAGAACTAATTCTACGATGTAACGTAATGTACATTTCTTTTGTAATAATCCTTATAAATAATTTTTATTTCTTTGTGCCGTGTTTCAAAGCGAACATGATTAAGGTATATTTTACGGAAAATTAGAAGAGAGATGTATTATCCAGTTACTATTAAGTAATGTGTTTACAATTATCTAGATAGACTTTTATTCTTGAGAATTGAGCAAATCTTTTTACTTCTTTCATATATATCTATGTAAATACATAATCCTAGTACTTTATTTTTAATGCTTTATTGTTTAATGAAGTGGATCAAAGTATAGTACTATTTACAAAATTCTTTTGTAGTATTTGGGTTTAATCATTTCATAAGCCTAATTGTTTTCATAGTTTTTATTTGTAGAGTGTGTTCTTTTAAATAATGTAGATTTAACTTCACCCTCCGGAACAGTAGTTTTTTATTAAACGTACTTTATGTACGCATAGAAATCTATATCCCTGAAGAATGTATGCAAAATTTTATGAAAAGCGGTTGAGTTGTTAAAGCGTGACAGCGCAAGAAATAAACAAACAAAAAGCAAGCGTATATTCTCATTTATAATAAATACTATTTAGAATAATCGAAAAGGGATCAGTACTGTGAGGTTTTGACGATATAGTATGGAAAGCATCACGAGCATCAAGGCTAATGCGCCTTACAAGACTATTTTAAATTATAAATAATTGTAAATATTTGTAATCAAATAGAAACAAAATTATTTTAATATAGATTCCATACAAATATGTTTATATATTCATTGTTGTGTAATTATTGTTATAACGAGTAATTGTAATTCTCTTATTAAAATTTACGTTATTGTAATGCACAATAACTAAAGTATGAATATGGAGAAGCAAGGACACTAACTGTTATGTGATTGATTATTAGAAGCAGTATCATCTAAGTACAATGAGTTGCCGACGGGAGCTGTCGTCGACATATTGTGATTCAATTACGCCGTACTGAACACTGGCTGACATTGTAACGGAAATTCATAGTGTTGAAGCTATATTGCAATTTATATATGGATATTACGATGATATAGTCGATAGCTTTAATTTACTATTTAACTTTAAAAAGATTGACTCTAATTTATAGAACTTTAATATTCGATTAGCTGTGTCCACGACACCGTCTGCGTGGAACCTAATGTAAAAAAAACAATGACTAATAAAATCATCCAATTTTTTTTTATGACAAAAGGAGGCAAACGAACAAGTGGGTCACCTAATGTTAAGTGATCACCACCGTCCATAGACACTAACAACACCAGGGGAGTCGCAAGTGCGTTACCAGCCTGTGTATGGGAGAGGGGGAGGGGGGATAGGGAATGGGGGTGAAACCAGTAATAGCTTCAGCGTGGCTCTACCACTTCAAAAATTAACACCTTAAATATTCAGCACAACAAAAGTATTTAATTAGATGAGAAATAATACTATTACGTGTACGAGTACACGGCGGCGAGGAAACGAAGGGGGGAGCCTCCGGCTCCCAGGGAGGTAGAGGCGGAGAGACGGCGTCTAAGGGAGGACGCCGTCGAAAGGTGGCAGCAGGACCTGGCGGACGAGCGGTTCGGGCGGTTCACTGTGGACGCCGTCCGCCCGGTCCTGTTAAGCACAATATAAACAAGTTATTTATATGAAGATTCTTAAGTAGCTTCTATCACTTTGATAAACTATAAATTTGAAGACACCAAAAATTGAATCTAAATCGTTTAGATATTTGTAACACCATACATTAATACCCTATAGCCATGCGAAGCCGGAGCGCGTTGCTAGTATACATATATAATTACAATGATCTTCAATAACTCGAAATTTAATATTGAACGAACGAGTGCATATTAATGTATACGACGAAATGCACACAGAACGGTCGACAGTGGAAATCAATATCGTGAGACAATGGCCGCCGGTTTGTTTTAATTTTGTATGAACAGTGGTACAGAATAGACCTTATGCGTTTAATTCTGCTAATAAATAATGCTTTACCATTTTTATTATTGATTTATAAGAATTATTGATGTTTAACTTTACCTGAGATAAAGGATAATATATGTGTTGTTACGTTTGAAAATGAGCTACACCCAATTTTAATTGTTCATATAAAATATTTAACATTTATTTAAGATTTCCAGTTTTTATCCACCGGAACAAAGTTCAAATTTTGCCGTCCATAAGGTATTTAGTATTTTTAAAGATCTTATATATGTTACATGTACAAATTTCAAATATTTAGAAGCAGCTAAAATTTGATTTAGCTTATTTGGAAATGTAAAGACTCATATATTGTATATAAGATTACGACCATTCAATACGAAATTTTGTTTGCAGGAATCAGATAATTTTGACAATGAAATTTTCTATATGACTTACTGAAAGCTCATTCACAAAAATTGTAGGGGCATCAATGGTGCCTTGTATATATATTGTGTTCCATTGAAATAAAAAAGTGTGTGTGTACTTATGTACACGCGTTAGAAGTTCTTTGGCGTAACATGATAAAAATCTTTTCAAAAATTTTATCTTTCGCCTTATTCTACGTTTGTAGAAAAAAACGACACTAACAATAGAAAAAAGGTATTTAATACATTGAAAGTTTTAATACAAAGAAACCAAATTTTGATTATAGTTAACTTCAGGGTCTCGGTTTTTCGTGACGGTGACCGCGCACATATTAGAAAATTACTCTCACTATTTTCCCCTAACACGCCAAAAGAAGTATAACTTCAAAAAATAATGTATATACTAAAATAATATTAGGTACATATGAAACAATTAACTTTGATTAATTAATATTTTCTATTTAATAACATATGAATGGAAGATGGCAAGTAGTGTTCGGACACCACATTGATCAAAGTAGGTTCATATCCTTGGAAATGAGAAGAAGGAAGGTGAAGGTAAATGAAAACATTGTTATGAGTCCAGGTGGTAGGGCTTTCTGAAAGCCTTTCTGTCTACATACATTGGTTTTATGCCAAAGTAAGGTAAGATCCAAATCTTTTCTAGATTTAACTTGTAAACAATCTTAGACCTCAGCGTCATTTAACGTCAGGTGTGTTTGTGGTATAAAGTATTAAAAAAAACAATATCTGTTATATTATACGACATTATAACTAAATAAAATACGTTAACTCATGTTTCTCTTTATCTAGATGAGTATATCATAGTTAAGTGAGTATCACAAATTCGAGTTAACCGACCTAATAAATTTATTGTGCCATAACTGGCTGTATTGGTGAGTTATGCGTTACCGCATCAACCTCTGTTTCCATTGTTTTACGATTAAATCCTTGTAGTCACTTTTGACGATACTTTTACAGTATTTGAAAAAGGATATAGCTGTGTTTTTTTTTGGTACTGATTACGTTATTGACCTAGTTATGTCTTAACAACTTCACCGGACTACCAGCTGTGTTTTGATAATTAAGAGTTTTTTTTTTATGTCATAGATGGCAAACGAACAGATGGGTCACCTGTTGTTAAGTGATCACCACCGTCCATGGACACTAGCAACACCAGAGGAGTCGCTAGTGCGTTGCCACCCCTTAGGGGGAAGGGTTAGGGGAGGGAGAGGGAGAGGAGAAAGGAAAGGGGAGGGGAGGTGAGCCTCCGGCGCTCTCACTGACCGATCGAAATGCAACAATGCAAGCACTGTTACTTCACGTTGGCTTTCTATGAGAGGGTGGTACTACCCTGGACGAGCCGACCCATTCGTGCTGAAACCAGTAATAGTTTCAGCGTGGCTCTGCCACCATTTTTATTTACCTTCCTTTTATAATTCAGTGTCTATATTCCATATTAGAATTATTGTACTCTGTAATGATCAATTCGATTATATTGAATTTGATGAACCAACATATATACAGAAACTATTACTTATCCAAATTTATCTATTAAACATTTGGACTGATTTTGGTGACACATTTACTGGAACATAGAGTAGTTATCAGAGCATACACTATTATAATATCGTTACGGTTTACTCAGGAGCTAAGTATTATGTAATAAGCCAAGCTAAGTAAATTATGTGATACAGTGACACAATATCTTACATCACTGCGACAACATTACACATATCACCTCCACACACGTGCACGCATACACGCTTACACATGCAGGTGGAAGGGTTTTATTTTTTCCCCTTATCAAACTGAAATAGTTTAGAATATTATCCGATACGAAATATTTATAAGGGTTGTTGAGGTATGTATGCTTGGTACACATATATGTTTCAACAACTCATATATGTATGAATAGTTAGCTTAGCTTAGATTAGCTCAGACAGGTCGCGAATTGCATGTATCAGGCAACAGCCAAAGCCGAGGTGTGCCGCGCACCCTTGAGCTAGTTGTTAAAGTAAAATCGGCTGAGTGGCTTAAGCGCTCGCCTTAGTAGTCCGGTGAAGCCGTTAAGACCTTGCTTGGTCAATAGCGTAGTCAGTTCGGAAAAAAAAAAGAAATTGTTATTCAATCGCAATAGATGATAATAAACTTTACTTTAGTTTAAATAAACGAAAAAAGAGAGAAAAACACTTTTTTTTGAAGTCCAACGACTTCCTTTGAGTATGTGGATACACTCAACGTCACCAAGTCTCCTTCTTGTGACCGTTTTGATTAAGATTTATGTCATATAACTCACACATTAGTACAAAGTAACATCACCGAATTACATACGCCCACGTTAAATAGCATTTTATTCTATTTTCGTATGTAATAAATTATGGGACGTCGTCTCTGCAACTTTTCAGTGTAAAGTTTCCAAATACACGTTGACAGGTTGATATTTTCGGGTAGCTAACTGGCCGAAGAATAACATTACTGTCCGTCAAAAAAGTTATTTCGTGAAAACGTTCGAGTTTTGAATTTCGTTATGGAGACCGTAGGATCATGGATTTATTTATTCGTTTAAAGTTTTGTTTTGTGATGTATACGCGAATATCATCTCCATTTGATTTATGAATCTTCTACATGAAATTTGAAAATAGAACCCGAGTGCAAAAACAATTAAACCTTTTTTAGTTGTACTAATGAACAATTTGTTCATTCACATGACTACTGGTGTGTAAAAAGCTTTTGTTTTTCCCCTCCTATGTTATTCACAGACGTTATATTTCAATATTATATAGCCATTGGCCCTGCCACGATAAATACGAAACTAAGAATATTAAAAAAATCCATCAAGTTATTTTGTCTACAAAGCCTATCAAAGTAATAGACATACATGTCCCTTCTTCGCAGTCGAGTAAAAAAATCATTTAATCAGTTTTAATTAGACTTCATATCAGGGTAAGGATACATATACATTTCTTCCTAATATATGTATGTCATTTGAGTATATACTGTCATAGTCGGTGATGAAAAATGGGGTAACTTGAACGTATTGAGCAATTGTCTTATACCACGTACCGTATACAAGGATATATAAGGATACGTTACTTAGGATACTAGTGAATAAAGATTATATGTTTTTGCTGTGTAGTAAGTAGGATATGGTAATTATGTTCCAATGAATCGTGAATTGATTGGTTAGTGTGGTCTGGGCATATAACAAGGAGAGAGTAACTTCACTTAACTGCAAGAGTACCCAGTATGAAGGCAGATGCATTTGAAGACCAAATAATATTATGTATGTATGTAAAATGTGTTTTGGGGTGTAAGGGATGTCGAATAACATCGAAGACTTGAGACATCCAAGCCAACCTCACCTGCACGTGGTGCGCCCTGCTGAATAACGAACGAGGCAATGGCGAAAGCGGGGTGGTAGGGTTTTATAGCCTGACTGGATCGCAACCACCATGTATATATGGTGAAAAAGCCCGTCATAGTGATTCGCTTTTGCTGGTCGCGTTTCGGGATGAGCCTGTGTATATCCAGCTTTTCGCAGGCCGGCATGACAGTTGCGACCGGCGATGGATACTGTGTCACTCGGTGGTCGCCATTCTTTTTGGACTGTACTGTGCTTACCATCAGGCTCAGTGCAGTCATTTTGCCGTGCTACTATAAAAAAAAATGTGTTAATACTCAGACAGGCGTTGATAGAAGAGTATGAAAGAGAAAAGGTATTTGTGCCGTTAATATTTAGGTGGGTTAAAAGTAAGAAGATAATGACTACAATTTAGTAGAATAAATGAAATTGTTAGTATAGGAGGTATGGCTTTTTCAGTAAGAAGAACATTTAGGCTACCAAAGTGAAGTTTGCAGGAAATGTATTCTATATTAATATTACAAAACATATATAATCTATCGAAAAAGAACAGCATTGTCAGTTAAATAGTCAGCAATGAAAAAAAAAACAGCCGCATGACACAACATAGAACTAAATAATGGTGTCAAGTCACATTCTAAATTCAACGGAATCAAAGCTCCCTTAATAATTAAACGACGCTCCCATAAATAAATAAATAGCGCCTAGCATTGTGTAAATATGCGGGGATGTAACTACGCTTCGCAGTCAGGGCACGCGCAAAAAAATGCCGCATACGTGATGATAGAGTTTCTGGATATGGCACACTAAAAAACTACGTATAATAGAATAAATATAGAATGTATTTTTGCTAAACTCTTCAACGTTCTGAAATTTACCTAAAATAACAAAAGTCACTAATACTAGAGACTCTAAATTAATAATTTCTAAGCAAATATTATAAAGTTATCGTTCATACGTGATAGTGTGAAGCGTCATTAATATAAAATATCATAGCTATAATAGTTCTATAAAAAGTTCGGATATTGTTAACAATGACAAGTTACAACCAATACTTGGCAATAGAGTGTACTTGAGCGTTTTCCAGTATATTTATGCGTGAGTATAACCAAACATGTACTGTACAGTACTATCGCGTGGAACACTCCATAGCCTCGTAAATCGTAAACCACAAACCTTGAAACCCAGCCGCGTGTACATACGAAATCCTTCTACTTACTACACACTAAAGTTTATACTATTTAATCATTTTTATATTTCGTCAAGTTTTTTATTTATTGCAGAGTTAGAAATGACTAAATATCTATGACTTCTTATAATATCTTTTAGCTTCTATATGTTGGCAGTATGCTTTTTTTATGTCAAAAGGAGTCAAACAAACAGGTGGGTCATCTGATGTTAAGTGTTCACCACCGTCCATAGACACTAGCAACACCAGGGGAGTCGCAAGTGCGTTGCCAGCCTGTGTATGGAGGAGGGTTAGGGAAAGGACGAAGGAGAAAGGAAAGGGGGAAAGGAGGTGGGCCTCCAGCTCTCTCACTGACCGAACGAAACGCAACAATGCAAACACTGTTACCTCCCGTCGGTGTTCTGTGAGAGGATGGTACTACCCCGACCCATTCATGCTGAAACTAGTAATAGCTACAGCGGGGAGTCGCAAGTTTAGGGAAAGGACAAAGGAGAAAGGAAAGGGGGAAAGGAGGTGGGCCCCCAGCGCTCTCACTGACCGAACGAAACGCAACAATGCAAACACTGTTACTTTCCGTCGGTGTTCTGTGAGAGGGTGGTAGTACCCCGGGCGAGCCAACCCATTCATGCTGAAACTAGTAATAGCTACAGCGTGGTTCTACCACCTTCAATATTTTTATATTATAGCTTTTTATATTATGTTGTTTTCATCATAAGTTCTAATGATCTCTACTGATTAATTACTGAATATCGGTTTGTATTAATTGATACGTTTCCTAAAATACTATGATGTCTTTCGAATTTTGAAAGGATTATTCAAAAGTACACATTTACACTAGGATTAATTGTAAATATAAAATATAGTTAATCTGTGAACGCGAGTATCCCTCACAAACAAACACATACACAACTTTGTATTTAAATTCCGTATTATAGTGTGCGAGCAAACTTTTGATCCCCTGACATAAATCTCCATCAGAAAATAGGGTGGGACGTAACCGGCTTAAGCTTAAATACAACTAGGCCCCGAACTTTAAATATATTTGTAATAATGATAAAATATACTAGTTAATTTGGGACCTCTATTTATTTTGCAGTAAAGAGCCGTTTTGTCATAACATCCCAACGCTTGTCGGGAGCGTGCGGGACCCGCAAATATTGTTTCATATTTCTTTGTTGTCCTGGTAAATAGATTTCGTATTATTAGAAGAGGTAATCCTATTTTTCCACTTATCTAATCTCGGCTAAATGTTATCGCTTTCCGTAATATGATGACTCAGAAAAATGATATTTTAGGGTTACAATGATTTATGTAGGCATAAAGTTTGTGATTTTTTTCTAACATTTCTAATACATACCTTGTAAATAACTTAAACGAAAATAAATATTCCTATACTAAAGTCGCAGTCCCAGTCTATATACTTTACTTTATATTCTTGTTAAAAAAGTAACTGTAAATATATTCAGAATCAACATATTCAGAGAATTTCACTTACATATTGACTTTTAATATCAAAAATTTAAGTAATATTTCCAAACCTTCCATGTAATGAGAATATTGTTATGGCTTCTAAGAAACTTTTCTTAAGCGATTCTATAATATATCGCTTAATATAAAGAGAAGGTCATGATTCAAGCGAAGTCAAAGTAATTTAAAACTGGAATCCTTTCGAAACTTTCGTTTTTCGTTCAAGTAAAGGTTGGGGTTTCAGCCTATCTATATTATTAAGAGTCCGATTGTTTGACAACATTTTTATGTTTTACTAGTTGTTGGCCGTGACTTCTTAAGTATTGTTTTATTTGCTTCATGACAACCATGTATTTTATCGGGATTCCTTGTATAATCCCTATATATTTTTTTTATTGTTGTCTTATAATTACTACTTAAACTCACAACCATTACACTGATTTTAAGCAGTCTCGGTGTTATTACAAAAAAAAATACTTGGTTTAAAAAGGTTTCGAATTAAATGCACCGCGCTCGCCCGAAGCAAATTCGCGTTATCCTTTTTCACAAGTCTAACCTAACGTAACCAAAGCGAGAGAAAAGAGCAAAATGGCGAACATTCAGCGACCCCGGGTCAATTAATTCGAAACCTTTTTAAAGCAAGTATTCAATACGTATTTAAATTTTAATTACTGTTTAGGAAATTTTATGGAAAAGTGTAACTTACACGGTATAGTATAAAAATGTATAGTATATAAAAGTCATCTATTTTCTTTTAAAAAGTCCTCATAACTGATTATACGCTTTTGTCTTTTCCTTTTTCAAAATTAGACTGAACAAGCAGTTCAATATTATTCAAAAAGAGAAAAAGGAAATTAATCTATCAGAGTGCAGCTGTAACTGTTATATTGTTTGATTTTCATTGACACTATATATATTATAACAGAATGTGATTTTTTCTTTTTTTTTTCTCGAACTAATTACTCTATTGCCCTAGCAAGGTCTTAACAGCTTCACCGGACTACTAAGGCGAGCGCTTTTTTTTTTTTTTTTTTTTTTTTTTTTTTTTTTTTTTTTTTTTTTTTTTTTTTTTTTTTTTTTTTTTTTTTTTTTTTTTTTTTTT